>DF243130.1:3466-38959 GCA_000507305.1 Breviolum minutum Mf 1.05b.01 | reverse complement strand
CCGCCCGCACGCACACGCCCGCACACGCCCGCACACGCCCGCACACGCCCGCACACGCCCACACCCGCACGCACACGCCCACACCCGCACACACCCGCACACACCCGCACACACCCGCACACACCCGCACACACCCGCACACACCCGCACACACCCGCACACACACGCACACACCCGCACACACCCGCACACACCCGCACACACCCGCACACACACGCACACACACGCACACACATGCGCACACACACGCACACACATGCGCACACACCCGCACACACACCCGCGCACACACCCGCACACACACCCGCACACACACCCCCACACACACCCACACACACACCCACACACACACACACCCACCCACCCGCACACACACACACACACACACACAAGCACACCTGCACAGGCAGGTGCGCACACGCAGTCACGCGACGCACATGCGCTATCGCATCCACAGGCATCCGCACGCGCCCTTTCAAGCAAAGTGACACTCACTTAAACTCATGCTGATGCTCGAACGTTCGACGAGGACGTTGGAGATATGTTTGCCCTCCATGGAGGGACCAGCAAACTTGAATCATGTCCACCACTGCGCCAGCAGTTGGATTGGTTTTGTATATGAGCGCTCTTGTGTTGAAAACCCCAAGGCCCAGTTTTTATCAATGCTCAGCGTTTTGAGGGCATTTGGCCAGCACAAATCCTGCGGATGAAACCTGGTTGTATTCTTTGCATTTGATTGCGAGTAGCTTGGCGAGGCCAATGTCAGTTGAGATTTTTGAGGAAGCTCGTGGCCTATACAGCCAGATGCCTTAGATTGGCCCTGGTTGTGTATGCCTGTGTTAGGTATACGGTATACGGTATAATAAACACATTCAATTGCTTGAAATTGGGCAAGCTGTATGCATTGGATGAGATTGTGCGCTCAGGTCTTGCGGTGAAAGGACGCGAAACAAGCATAGGAGAAAAAGATCCACGCACTCTGTACACGTCCAGGGCCAAGCTTTTGCAGACTCAGCTCTCTTGCTTGCCTTTGCCTGCTGTGGAGTTTGAATTGGGTTACAAGCCAAAAGCCCCAACTTGGCCGTTTCACCCGTATCATTTGTGAGTTTCATGAGAGATCGCTGTGGAACATTTCGTTCCTTTACGTGATGGGCTTCCCCACGCATACCCTCGCATACCCATCACTCAGGCTAAGCAATTTTGCTCGTTTCCTTTCGGAGGCAAGATTTTGAGAGCATTTCCCACAGATTCGAAGACACTTTTTGTTTCGCCAGCTCGGTGACAAATCGGCGCTCTGAATGGAAAAGCAAGTCATATGGCAGTATGTCTGACCAGTGTGGTAAACGGACCAGGCACCAGAGCCGTCCGAAGAGCTCTTCAAAGAATCTGATCAGCTTCATGAGCGAGCGGTCCAGTCCCTGAAAGATTTGTTTCAGCAGGCACGTGCTGTAATGTAAAGAGGTATTGCGAATGGGAATCTGGAATTGACATGGATTGATCTATCGAACAAATAGGACATGCCGACAACGAACTTGGGAGTTTGGGACTGAAACTCTCTGAGCTTCCAGTGGCGCACCAAATTGCGGAGTGATCCAGAGTGAACCCTAGATTTTGTCACTTTTGATGACCTTTTGCTTGGTTCAGGGGCATCCGCTGACTTTGGCATCAATGCACAACCAAGCTTGCTCTTGGTTGGATCGATGCATCTTTCAGAAGAACTGCTCGTCAGGACTGCCTTTTGGTTTGTTTGTTTCTGTTCGTGTTTTGTGTGTGGCTGAGAAACACCGTAAAGGGAAGAGTTAAAAACAATTAACTCTGGATTTAATTGTTTGCATACTAGGTATGCCAGCATACCCACTTCCACAATTAAATCTAGAGTTAATTGTCTCTAACTCTCTTGACCTTGGAAAAGAATTAACTCTAGATTTAATTGTTTCCTGACAGGTTCCCATAAAGTGCATCTAAGTGGTGCAGCTTCTCAAGTAAGAAGAGGGAGGGCCTGGGTATGAGCTGATCGTGAGCTGCCGATGATCTCTTTCTGGCAGGAGGGCCTATTGATGCGTCTGTCAGCCAGCAACCTGGCATATATGATAGAATGAATACAACTGCCCCAAAATCTCGAGTTATGGTCATACTTGTTTTTGCCCGATGATACGACTAGATAAATACATACACAACTACTATGGACTACAAATAGTAGGTTAAATCATATTGAATTATTATAGATATCGCATTTAATATAGCATGACCACACGAGCGTTGGTGCCGCCGTGGGTTTCTTGCACAACCAAGATGCACACACATGCCCCACAAAATGCGCAAGAAGGTATGCATCTCTTGTTTGCATATAGATGCATACACTATCTATCTTTCTTTCTTTCTTTCTTTC
Organism: Breviolum minutum Mf 1.05b.01; assembly: GCA_000507305.1. Lineage (NCBI taxonomy): Eukaryota > Dinophyceae > Suessiales > Symbiodiniaceae > Breviolum > Breviolum minutum. The sequence continues at coordinate 36,570 of DF243130.1, read as the reverse complement.
TTTCTTTTCTTTTCTTTTCTTTTCTTTTCTTTTCTTTTCTTTCTTTCTTTCTTTCTTTCTTTTCTTTCTTTCTTTCTTTCTTTCCTTTCCTTTCCTTTCCTTTTCTTTTCTTTTCTTTTCTTTTCTTTTCTTTTCTTTTCTTTTCTTTTCTTTTCTTTTCTTTCTTTCCTTTTCTTTTCTTTTCTTTTCTTTTCTTTTCTTTTCTTTTCTTTTCTTTCTTTCTTATTCTTTCTTTCTTTCTTTCTTTCTTTCCTTTTTCTTTTCTTTTCTTTTCTTTTCTTTTCTTTTCTTTTCTTTTCTTTTCTTTTCTTTTCTTTTCTTTTCTTTTCTTTTCTTTTCTTTTCTTTTCTTTTCTTTTCTTTTCTTTTCTTTTCTTTTCTTTTCTTTTCTTTTCTTTTCTTTTCTTTTCTTTTCTTTTCTTTTCTTTTCTTTTCTTTTCTTTTCTTTTCTTTTCTTNTATCTATCTTATCTATCTTATCTATCTTATCTATCTTATCTATCTTATCTATCTTATCTATCTTATCTGTCTTATCTATCTTATCCATCTTATCCATCTTATCCATCTTATCTATCTTATCTTATGTTATCTTATCTTATCTTATCTTATCTTATCTGTCTTATCTATCTATCTATCGTTCTTTCTTTCTTTCTATCTTTCTTTCTTTCTTTCTGATCTATCTTATCTATCTTATCTATCTTATCTATCTATCTATCTATCTATCTGGCTATCTAGCTATCTATCTATCAATCTATCTACCTACCTATCTTATCTATCTATCTTATCTATCTATCTTATCTATCTATATTATCTATCTATCTTATCTATCTATCTATCTACCTATCTATCTATCTATCTATCTATCTACCTATGTAGCTCCAAAGCAGATATGGTATACATAGATACTAAACCTCAGATACACACACATATATTTATATATACATATATTCGCATATGGCAGATACATATGCCCTTACATATAGAATGGCACATACACATACAAATACATATAGACAGACATAGACATAGGCATAGACTCATTTACATACCTATACATTTACAGTATGACATGGCAATAGTAGTCTTGATTCGATGCGAATGCATGACAACCCTGATTCCTTTTTGTTTGTTTGTCTGTTTGTTTTTTTTGGGGTTTGGGCCTCCAAATCCAAAGCAACATTGACAGTTGACATACTTTAGATAGTACAAATCACAAAATGCGTCAAATGCAAAGACACTGATCTGAATCTCAACCCAAAAAGCTTGGCCATGAGCAAATCTGCAAGCCTTTTCCGGCCAGTTGGAAGTTGCGACTTCATTCTGCAGGTTGCGGCTTGTTCACAAGCTTCGCGTTGAGAAGACTCTTGACAAAAGAATTTGGCAGTTTTGACAATCATTGCATCCGTACTGTAGCACTAACATGTTTCACTGCAAGGTTGCAGGTGCGTTTTGAAAAATGCTCCGGTTTTGAAGCCTTGAGATGGCCCCCAGGCTTGGCAAAGAACATCCAGATACTCAACAAACTGAGTGGAAGCTGCAGGAGATCGCACGCATTCAGAAACAGTTCGTGAGCCCAGGTTTGAAAGGTTTGAAAGGTTTGAAAGGTTTGTGGATAGCAGATAATTAGTCAGAACTTGCAGAGCAACTTCTGGAGCAACCTGAAAAGGAGCTCTTCAGAACCCTGCTAGGCAGCCACCACATATGTTGTGACACGCACGCACGCACACATATAAATATATATATATATATATTATATACACATACAGTATATTTATTGATGGGCTTCGCAAAGCCGGCGATGCTCCCTGGCACAAGATCGCAGTTGCGGTCTTTGTATGTGTATTTGTTGTTTGTGTATTTGTTCTTCTGTATCCATTGTTTCTATGTGTAGTGTATTTGTTTTGTCTATTTGTTGTTGCTGTTGTTGTTGTTGTTGCTGTTGCTGTTGCTGTTGTTGGTGTTGTTGGTGTTGTTGTTGGTGTTGTTGTTGTTGTTGTTGTTCCTGTTCCTGTTGCTGTTGCTGGTGCTGGTGTTGGGGGTGGTGGTGGTGCTGTTGAACTTCCTTGGAAGGAGTAAATGAATGAATGAAGGAACGAATGAATGCATGAATCAACCAATGAGTGAATGGGTGAATGAGTGAATGAATGAATGAGTGAATGAGTGAATGAATGAATGAGTGAATGAGTGAATGAGTGAATGAGTGAATGAGTGAATGAATGAATGAGTGAATGAGTGAATGAGTGAATGAATGAAGTAATGAAACGAAATGAAATGAAATGAAATGAAATGACATGAAATTGATGAAATGGATGGAATGAATGAAATTGATGAAATGGATGGAATGAATGAAATGGACTTTTAGACTTCAGTTCGCAACGTTTGTGCGTCGCACCAGTTCTATTGTCAGAAAACTGGATATCCAGTGCACATCGTCATAGACATGATATCTGTACATAGCTATATATCTCAAAAATCATCGATCTAATTGATTTACATACTCATATTTCCATGCATCGCATGTGGTCAATTTGCTCAAGCTGAGGTTTGCAAACGCAGATCCCAAAGTTGCAGATCAAGGAAATTTTGAAACATTCCCATCCTTCCAGGACATTTTAGTCTCATCAGCGATCTCTGCAGAGTCATTGCGATTCAGTTTCTTGAACTGAGTCATCAGACGAAACTTCACTACTCACTTCATAGAAGTTCCCTACTTCAGCTCATTGGAGGACTTCTTCTATGCTCACTTTGAAACTGTCCGCACTGCAGAAGACTTCCAACAGGAGTGGGTTTGTGAGTCTTGTGCACCGTGCTGCTTGTGTGGGTTTGTTGTGTTTTTACGTAGCTTGGTAGCTCTGTCATGCTTTGGGGAGACTTTCTTTACAATCTACAGCGTGCTTGTGTAAGCTAATCTGAAACTTCTTGCTTTGTTCCCACTTGTGGCGTGCGGTTGTGCAGGTCCGCAAACACATGCATGAGGGCATTGTGGCGGATTTAGTACAGACCTTAGCGAAGGGTGCAGCGCGAAACATTCCTTTCGAAAGTCAATTTGGAAGCTTGCTGAACTTTTGGGTGCTACAGGGGGTCATGTTCAGAAGGGATGACAGCTTCTCATGCCTTCTGAAGGGCTCTGAATGGAAGAAGTTTAGAAACAGTTTTCAGAAGGTCAAGAAACCGAGAATGATGGACAGCTGAGACAAGAGGGTGCTGTTTTCTTAAAGTTTGTGCCGTGTGGCGATGTCCCGGTCGTAAGGATCCTGAACAGATTTGTTTCTGTTGGACTTGCAATCATAGTCTCGCATCAAATCATAGTCTCGCATCGATCAAAGACTCGTCAAGGTTTTTGATGATCTTCTGGGTGCGGGCTTTATTGACGAGGATGGTTTCCTGACAACAGGCGTGGAACCATGGTGAGGGAAAAACAGTAAATACTGTATGTGTGTATGTGTGTGTGGGCGCGCGCCCGCCAAGCATTCCTTTCTTGTAGGAATGCAACCCTTCATCTTCTTGGTTCACATCATTACAGGGGAACTTGTACAGTGCGTTGGCTGCATTGGTTGAATGCGAGAAGAAAGGGTTACGGTAGCAATATTGTGAATCTCTCGAACGTGAATGACTCGCGGACTTGCTTTGCCGTGCCGGAATTTGAGAACGCATTCCCAGCACCATGAGTATCCCAGGCGCAAATGTGAAGCCGAGCAAGAGTACTTGGGCACCTACAGACTCATAGCTATATATAAGGTCAAGCTGCACTCACCTACCAGTGTGGCTGGATTGGCTAGACTCGGCAAGATCAGATCCTTGCAGATGTGGCTTGCCAGTGCCAAGATATGCCAAGGAGACAGCTTCGTTGTTGCACACAACAAGCCTGAAAGTGAGGAGATGCACCTTGCCACAGAAGCAGATTCAACTCAAGACCTTGAATGATAGAAGGATGCATGATGAAGAATTCAATGGCCTGCAGTACAGGATAAGGGTCATGCCAGTCATGCCAGTCATGCCAGTCATGCCACCTCTCTTCCGCTTTCTGTGAACCCATGCAAGATCAGGTGGCACAGCTCTGATCCAAGCTGGATTGGAAAAGCAAGCATGTGATGAGCTAAGCTTAACTTGATTGCAACTTTACTTTGCAACTGAAGAGCCCAGCCGTGGCTCCCATGGCCTTTTCTTCACATTGGAGGTCTCAGCGTCACAGGTTCCTTGTTTTCAAGAACTTGCGTTGGGTGCCTTGGCAGAAGTGAAAAAGGATGTCTTGGCACAGACTATTGAAAAGCATTCTACTGATATAGCATGGTTGCAGAATTCTGGATGCTGGAGGAGTACTTCAATTTGATCTCGCTTGGCCTTGAATGTGGATCTAAAGACGCTTTGGAAGCCCTCAAGGCCGGGGAAGGAACAGCCGTGCATGAAATTCATATGCAATTGTGCGTGGCGAAGATCCAAAGCACACCATCTCAACGTCACTTTGAGAATTCTCAAGACTTTGCAGGCGATGAAGGACGCTGCCATTCATTGGGCCCCTTGCTTGCATTTGGCGGTATTCCAAGAAAAAGTACTTCATTGCCATGCCGGCACATCATGTAAATTGTTTTGAATCAATCTGTGGTGCTTCGGGAAAGACAAGGTTAAGCATGCTCCTGGATGGTCCAACAAAACTGGATTCTACTTGGCGGCGCCTTGTTCGCACGGCCTCGAGGGCCAAGAGTGCTTTCTTTACAGTTGTGAGGATTTGTGAGGTGAAAGCCTTTCTGACTTGCGGCATCTTGCGGCTATTGAACTGTGCAAGTGTGAGGCATGGCCTTTGACGACGGTACCATGCCTGTCCCTATCTTACAAGTGCGGATGCATTTAGGTCAGTCAAAAAGTGTAGCTGCCGGACAGCAATGGTGCAGACATCTCTTTGTATACTTACCATGCTGCATACGACGAGCGTTTCAGCCCACTCGCAAGCTAAGAGTCAAGTTTCAAACCTAGGCACCTACACATGGTGGATCTTTCTTGCACCGGCCCATCGTTCGAGAGGCAGCTAACTCGGACTGCTACCGGATACTACATCCGATCAACTATCTCACTATCAGATGACTTTATATACCAGGATTCCCAATGTTCCGCAAAGGGCATGAACCTGCAATGAGAGGCTTTCGAAGAAGATGCTCCTCCTGGACGATGCAATCCAAGTGCTAGAAGCCGAAGTTGCTGAAGGTCCTTGGGCAAATACAGGACAAGTTTGGTGACATACGTCCTTTGTTATCGTTAATTAATGTTACTTAGTATTATACCAAATATGTACTGAATATATACATATATATATATATACATATTTTTAAAGCATAGGTAGCACTGTGTGAGCAAGACTCGGGCGTGCATGATTTGCACCACAGGCATCGGCTTAGTAGCATAGCGCCTCTTGGCTGAGATTTCGCGGATTAGACCGACTCTCTCAGGGAGGGTGTGAAGACAGGTCGTGCTGTGGATGATTGGCACAAACTGCCAATGTGTTCAACAGACCGCCTTCAAGAAAGAAGGTGTTGGTCCTGATCAACGCGAATAGGATTTAGAAGTGGTCAGCTACATCTCTACCCATTACCCATGGCAGTTCGATGAGACGGGGAAACCAGCTGTTGTGTTGAAGTCTTCAAAGGCACTTGGCACTTGGTAAACTGTAGTTTAGTCGTGTTGTCCCTGCCACAGGCAGATGTCCACTCATGCTCTTCTGAAGTATTTTTGCCAGAACAAAGTGCACAATTTCTCGAGAGACGTGCAGGAATCTAACTAAGACCATGTCGGAAGTCTCACATTTTGACTCAAGCTCCGCGAATGCGATCGTTTCACGTCAATTTTTGCACAATATCGGGGAGAGGTGCTTTGAAATACTTAACTACTTGCCTATCAAGTTATTAATCAAGATTAATTAAGCCATTGGGCTGGCCGAAAACAGAAGCATCTCCTCCATGCCTCTACATTGATTCGGCTTTAGCTGGCTTTCTCAGCCGCAGTGACAGTGACGCAAGAAAAAAAATACAACGGCTTGAATCCACGTTCAATCCCTGCTGAGGCTCCAAAGCCTCTTCAAGTTCAGACAAATTTGCTCTGTAGCAGTATACTTGAGCAGTGACGTCTTGCTGTGGCTCCTGTCGAATTGAAAGGACTGTACATAACACCACGTACACCAAAAATATCCCACACACACACATGAGTCTTTCATTTAAACCAGCTCACAACAGTTTCAAACAACAAGGCTCCGTACACAACAAGCCTTTCCATCTCCACGTCGAGTGCATGCAGATAGAAACAATTTTTGCGTTGCAGTAGTTGGGTTGTTGCGATGCCGAAGCAAGAGGCTAGATTCAAGAGCCTGGGAAAAGTGTTGCATCAGACGCACACAAAGCACATATGCTGAGCATGCTGATAGACTTACTTGCTGCTCGTTCAGGTAGGATCAACGAAATGGCTCGGTCGCGCAACTGCAATCAGATCCAATGTTGATTGGCATACAGATCGTACAAATCGGTAAGCTCAGAGGGACACCTGTCAGTGGCGTCAGGCAACAAGATGAAGGCCAAAGGCCTTCAAAAGCTGCTCAGCTGCAATGCCGCAACATACTTATCATATTTTGAAGCTTTTCGAAGCTTCTCGATCTCGGCGCCTTCAGATCAGTTCCAGATCCGAGGTTGCGATGGTATTGCCAGATGTGTCAAAAGCAATGCCGGGATGAGAATGGCTTTAAATGTCACCGGATGTCAGTTCTGGTCTGAGTGTGGTCGTTCTAAATTCAGAAACCCTGCATGCTTGGAGGGAAAAAGTGGGCAGATGATCGCAGGTGTAAGTTTTATTGCATTGCATTGCGACCTGAGGACGGTCACCAACGACAAATGCAGCTGTTTGTGCAAGACCCCAACCGTTTTATGGACGAGTTCTCTCAGGCATGCGCACCGACTGCATGCAGCTTGAGTCTTTGCGCATAGCATGTACTGAAGGAATTTGAGAAAGGCTTCATGCAGCTTATGGGCCAGCTACTCAGCTACTCAACGGGCCTCGCTTTGTGTCTCTTATGTTGATTGGTTTTGGTTCATGTGTGCTTTGCTTGCTTCTTGCTCACCTGGTAGTTTCTGGACCCCTCCCATACAACACTTGACTCGCTTGCAATGGAGGCCATACCTACAGATCGCAAAGAGCCAGCGGCTTAGAAATTTACCATAGAATGCGAGACAGACTGAGAGGGTTGTAGAAAAGGTTCAAGTATACATGCGGACTGAGACCTTTCCCAATTTTGATCTCAGAGGGATATTGACAGGGCTATGGCCAGGTGGCCCCAAGTAATTATATAGTTCTGTTTTTTTACATGCCGACTTTGACAGCTGTAGGTTTTGGCCAATACAGTCTACTGTGACCCACTCAGCAACAGAATTCCGAAAGTAAGTCTGATGAATTGACGTCCAACTCTTTGATCCTTTGGTGTGATGTCTCTACGTTCCGCCGTTGTAGCTCAAGCCCCGTTCTTGACCTTCACTGTGTTGCTTTGGCACCATGGATGCCGCTCGAGTGCAGTGGGTGTTTTGCATGACATGCCACTCATGCAGAATCGGCATTTTGTGTCGTCACATTGTTATGTCACCTTGCACTTTTTCATCCTTCACAAATGCAAAATCACCTGAAGGTGTTGAAACGCCGGTTGGACCAGGGAAGCTACATAAAGCTGGTTGGTCTAGTGGAACAATGCTGCGTTGCTCCTTTGGCGTTTCCCAGCAGCATGGTTTTGTGCCACGGCTTGGCTAACCCACGGCGCAATTGAATCTGAAACAGTTTGACAAAAATGCCAGTTGCAAATGTTGCGGCCAGTCAAGCCAGACGCTGTGCAAGGAAGTTTTGGACTTCTCCGCCTTCCGTGGATGCCTGGCCCAGAAAATCAGTTGCGCATACTTTGCTAACTTTCTAACGTATGTATAAGCCTCTCAATGCCCTCACAGTCCTTCTGAATCCATCCAAGGTCAGATGGGACGAACGGACCAACGCTTATCCTCCGCCATCAATACCTCAAAGATCTGCTGTTGTTTTCGCAGGCTTGCTTGAACACACCAAGCAAGCTTGCAACAAAAGGCAAAAACTAACAGCATATGACACTCCAGTGCCTTAAAAACTTCGCTCCTAGCACCAGAGGTCTTGCTCTGTGAGATGAATTTGATGTGGGACTACACATAGAAAAGAGGAAGACAGAGCACAAGCTGGGCACACCTCCGCCAAGTTGAAAAGCAAAGACAGACCACCGACTGCTTAAGATTCTATGTGCACACTGTGAGGCTCCTTCAATCCACCACACCACGGTCATATAGAAATAATTCGCTATTTGTCGAAGGCGTTCAGCGAGGTGTTCCTTGGCAGGATGTTCTTTTGATGGCCCACCAAAAGTTTTGCTGAAGTTGGCGCGTGCTCTTAAAGCTGAAGGCACATTGTCATTGGTATGAATCCAAACAAGATGCTCGGACACAGTTTGGCTGTTAGGTGCGCCAGATGCCACAGAAGGGGTGCTTAGAGAGCTTGATATTATGTATTATCTATACATATATATATATATATATATGAGGCTGTGTCGCACGACTCTAAAGGCCCGAAACAGTGAAACAGTGAATATATATATATATGATATGAATATACAAGAAGCCTTTTTGTGCGCAATGTAGGTCGGTCCAAGCCCCTGGAGCTCAAACCTGTATCGACTTGCTTACTGAGGATATATCCTGTTAGCCCCAGGCTTAGTTGCGGAAATGACATCCAGCCAGATCAAAAGTTGTAACTCTGCATGGCCTGGAAATGGGCCACAGAGCCTGGCAACCTCTGCACGCTTGATAAGAAGATATAAGGAGGAGTATGGACACATGCACGGGTTTTGCTAGTGTAGCCAAACTATCGTGGTATAGACAGAAACCTTAGTTTCGGACGTTGAAAGTAGCCTTTTGCAGCTACTGAAACCTTTATTCTAAGCTTTAAGCAAGAAAGCAAACTTTCTCCGTGGGGTCGATTGCAAAGCAGTGTTTACATGAACTGAGCAGTTTGTCCGAGACTAAACTCTACCAAAACTGAGTTTTGACTAAAAGCATTTTTCGAAGTCAGTTTGTTTCTGGGGAGGGGCGCTCCAGGCTGCCTGCTGGTTTGTTTCGTTTGTTTCGACGCTGCAAACAAACGTTTCAACGATGTAAGTCATGAGGAACATGAGATTGGAGATTGGCTTTACATGTCAGAGATTCTGACACAGCAGAGGCCCTGAGACGCGCAAACAAATCGTTGAGCAGGCTTTGCTGTCAATTGGTGCCATGAATGCGAAAGTGACTTGCCAAGAGGTAGACCATATTTGACACACTTGCAGTGACCCGAACTTGTGCATCCTGTGAGTCATCATAGTGCGTTCAACTGGATATTTGAATATATTTGATGTGTTCTATAGACTTGCTGATCTGAGGTGTGGATATGGGGTGATGAACCCTGTTTGCATCTGTTATATCAACGGTGGTCGTGATGTTTTCTGGGACGGCAACTGGCAACGCATATGTTAATGATATACTGCAATCGATGAGCAATTGGCGAATAAGTCGTCATGTTGTTAGCTTGAGGCAAGCTTTCGGATGCGTTGCAACATCGCCTTGTGTTGTGACCTCTGTGGTAGCCAAGGTCATCTTCAAGCTGGCTAAGCAGATTGGTGCTACTGCATTGCATCATGACTGAACAACACATTTACAGTGGATGTCAGGGGTGTGGTCTGCTGTGCTGTGCTATCCCGCTGTGAAGACTGTTCAAAGTGATGTGCCAGCAACACATTGCAGCCAACAAATCCTTCAGGCAAGTTGAGTTGCCGATGCTTGGGTCAATTTGACAAAATCCTTGTACTGTATGTGGGTAACAGCATTTGTTATGGGATGTTATGGGAATCTGTAAGAGCTTGCGCGGTTGGGTCTCAAGCGAAAGACGAAGTCTTGCCGGTGGTACTTGGACAAGATGTAAACTCTGACACAGGCTCAGACCTGGAATGAATGGCATCAGGCCTCCTTGTTGCTACAAACTTCATTCATTCAGAGAAGGAAGAGAAACGCAAGGCTATTTGTGTGCTCGTTTTCAATGCAGACAGCAGGCGGCAGTAGCCCCCATGAGCCGGCATATCTCCTCATGAGAAAATATACACATCGTGCCAACGAAACATGTATCTATTCTGATTTTAATATCATACATGCCCGCGCACACACACACAGATAGATAGATATATTTATATATATATATATACTGTATACATATATACACAGTATATCGAAACAGATCACCTGGACGCACCTGAAGATCTTTTCCCGCTGACGTAGGTTTAGAATGGTTTAGTCTGTATTTTGATAGAACTTTACATTTTCAATTTCCAAGAGCGTCTTGGGCAGGCCAAATCCCAATGAAACATTAGATCTGCCAGCAGCATCAGGTATCCGCTTTTCAATTCCAATCTTGTGGCAAAACCTATGTTATATCAGCTCAAGCAGGCTTGCAGACGCTGTAGACGGACCCAAGCTTAAGAACACACTCTCTGTGGGATTGGCTACACATGGACGGGGCACAGTCTTTCAGCTGGGGTCATGTCAGTACCGTCAGTACCATGTACTTCGAAGTGTACGAAAATGGTTTGATCCCTCTCAAGCGCGTGCTTGCGTGCTAGTTCTCACGCGTATGTCGTGAACCCGTGAACGGTGTCAATTTGGGATTCCTTTTAACGGTGCCTTGAAGACTTAAATCAGATTCAACTTCAGGCTTCAAGAGCGCCAGCAGTGCTGTTGCTTTTCAGGTACCGGGGAATCCGCACTTGGGAAGAGGATGGAAAGGCGGAACGATATTTGGAGGCTGGCATTGAGTCGGTGTTGAGATTATCAGCCCGGTCATGCTTGCTTGCATCAACCCTGACTAGCCTTTCTCCAAGTACTGTACGGACTGGTGCACATTTGTGGCTCCCAAAATTCAAATTGCCTTCATGGCTGGCAGATTCAAAACATTTGTTGGCCGATGATTTCTTCATGTGGGATGCCAATGGGTTGCTCGGCATGAGTGCAGTAAAGTGCAGTGACTGGCATTTGATTGTGGCCTTAGCACGCAGCGCTTTGCCATGTCACCTCAGGAACGTACTACATTGAGGGCCCTCCACAATATGCATGTGTCAGCTCTACACTGCTGCGCTCACGACTGAAATCGGGCGAACGCATTGATGATATTGTGCCAGAAGCGGAGCTGCATTAAGACCTATATAGGCAATATATGGCAATATGACAGGTTCGTCCTAGCGAAATCCTAAATCGATGCGCTAGGACGGCTGGGACACAGGGCATCGCAAGGTTCCTTTTCGCTTCAATTTTGAGGCTTGCGTGGCTGATGTAGTGCGGAATGCCTATGCTGGGAAGCTTTGACAGATTGTCTCACTAAGAGGGCGAGGTCCCACAATGAAGCCCAAAGAAGGCTTTTGTATTTGCTGACGATTTACCAGACAAAAGAGAACCACGAACTCTGAACAAACCCAGTGTTCTGTCCTTGTGCGCATTTGCTGGAACCCGGGTGCTGGGTTTGCATGTTTGCAGGTTGACCGTTTGCTGCTTGATGCTTCCAGGTGACTTCATTTCCAATCGGCACCACACGCACATGAACTCAACAATCTGGGTGCGCAGAACCGGATGCTGTTTGCGGTCTATGCTTTGCTTTTTGTAAGCCCTCAAACATGACTCCGCGTGTTTCATTTTTTCTGCCTTGAAAAAAGACATTTTACCTTTTTTAAATGTCAATGTCATAGTCTTCCCGTTTCGAGGTCACACTCAGCAACTTTGTCCAGTACCTGGGCAGAACCAACCAGTGTACGATTGACAAAACGCCGAAAGGTGGGCACGGTGGGCACTGTTTGCCTTGTTCTTCAATTCGGGCCCCGCTGAGTGTACTGGGCAGGCTGGTACATCCAGTACGTCGACAATACTCCAGAAGCTCGCATGCGTGAAGCTGCCAAACAGGCAGCGCCGGAGCCCTGATAGTTCAATTTTCTTCAGCCAACGCTTGCTCCAGGCATTCTTGCCATACTCTGTTGCTTGCGAATTTGCAGGCCCTGGAGGAAGGGGAAGTCTCCTCTGAGCGGCGTCATGCGGTCCAGTTGTCCTGTCTCTCAGTGATGTAGGATGTGTTTCCAAGAGAGCAGAAAGGCTAGAGCAGACATGAGCAGACAAGCCTTCGTTCATGAATGAATGCAAGCTTGTTGCTGAGGGAACGGGCGATTGCAGAGTGCAAAAAGGCCGGATTGCCAACGAAGCGTTGCAGCGTGCCATCCCCGAAATCATGCATTCATTTAACGTTTTGGCAACCGTAACGTTTGGGCAAACCAAGCATTTTTTGCATTTTTTCTGGCCATGTTGCAGTCAGCCGGAGTAGATTGCTGATGAATCTGTGTGGGATCGGCAAGTTAACGTGCAGGATGGTGGTTTCAAGGAGAGTGAATTTACAGAGCTGCAACGCAAGGCCCGCAGTTAAGATACCCAAAGGGCAACGATTGATGAGTCCGAAGCAATTCATGCGCAATCACCAGGGTGTTGGCTTCGCTTTCCCCATTTTCCTCTTTTTCTCCAGGAAGGCGATGCACCCATTGCTTTTAGCATGTCACTTGGAGTCAAGGAAAAGTAGTAGGACTCGACTTGGAGATGTTGTTGGCTTCAGCCCTTGAAGGTGGACACATAAAGGTGACTTGAAGGAGGTTGCTCCTGTGATATTGTTTCATTGTTTCATGTAGTAGCAGATGGCATCAGATGGCATGCTGTGGATTCGGTGATCCGGCACCTCGTAGGTCTGCATCAGCTTCTTCCGCCATCGCCAGTGCTTCTGCGAATGCTGCAGCTGTAAAGTCTGTAAAGCCACCTGCCAAGGATGTGGTGGGCTGAGCGGCTGGAACAAGCCCAACACGCGTCAAATTCATTTGAGCGGTGTTATCGCGTATGTCATGGTGTTCCAGTTGAAGCCAAGGCATCAGAGGGTGTCGAAAAGAGGTGCGGCACTGCTTTCAGCTTTCTTCAAAGCAGTAGGAGTCGACAGTACTTGTTTCTGGCAGCAAAAGGACAGCTGTCCGGATAAAGGACTGCTACACCTTGGCACATGTGCATGAGAGAACCAGATGTCTTTCGCACACAAATGTCACCTAAAAATACAGAAGCCACGTCTCCCACTGTCAAAGTTTGGTCTGGCTACAGCCCAGAGAGTGTACAAAAGTGTGCAGGTATAATGCAGTTTGCTTTTTTGTTCAGGAATGTCTTGGCTGAAGCTTTTGAAGGCCATGAAGAGCGAGAACTCCAGGCGAGACAGACCTTGAGACATGCCTACAAGTCAAACGTGGCAAGATTCTAGTGACTGCGTAGATCTCTGTAGAGGGTCAAACTTAAGCCATGCGTTCAGTTGCAGGATTCCAAGAAGCGGAAGCTAAGTACCGTTGAAAAGATCCGCCTTGAGCACGAGGAAGCCAAAAGGCAATTGGTTGGCATGGCGGCCATTCAAAGAACAATTGCGATTGAGCGGACATTTTGTGAGCCCAGCCTCGGCTGAAACAAACCCTGAATCAAAACATGCGCCCGTACGAAAGCGTTCTTTTCGAATGCATTGGTGGAAACATTGCCAGGCAGAAGCTCCAGCAAGAGGCACCAGATTCTCCTTCCGAGAGCTCCTCCTCGGGCATTTGCCTGAGTTTTCTAAGTTATTGAATATATAGTACCAGTAGTAGCGCACGAGGCGGTGGCGGAAGTTTCAAGAATAGGAGAAGCTATAGGAGAGATTTGTTGTTGGAATCACGGATGACAAAGCAAAAACACTCAATAACTGTCCAACTGTCTAATTGACTAGCTGACTCATTGAGTAACTGATTAATTATTTGATTGACTAACGGACGAACAGACCAATTGACGGACTGGCTTGCTGACTGACTGACTGACTGACTAATTGACTAACTGATTGACTAACTAAGTAGCTAACTGACTAACTGACTGATGGACTAAGCTACTAATTGACGAACTGGCTCATTGACCAACTAGCTAACTGACAAACTGAGTAATTGACTAACTGACTACTTGATCGATTGATTGATTGATTGATTGATTGATTGATTGATTGATTGATTGATTGATTGATTGATTGATTGATCGATCGATCGATTGATTGATTTTGAGTTAGCTGACTAACCGACTACTTGACTAGTTGACTGGTTGATTGACTGACGACCAGACTACTGGGACTGACTGACTGACTGACTGCCTGGCTGGCTGGCTGGCTGGCTGACTGACTGACTGACTGACTGACTGGCTGACTGACTGACTGACTGACTGACTGACTCACTGACTATAATTGGCTACCTGACTGACTACCTGACGACTTGACTAATTGACTAACTAGCTCACTGACTGACTGACTGACTGACTGACTGACTGACTGACTGACTGATTAGCTGACTTTGATTGATTAACTGACGAATTCACTAGTTGACTAACTGAGGAATTGACGAACTGACTAACTGACTAACCGGCCAACTGATGAACTGACGAACTGATTCATTGACTAGCTGACTCATTGACTAACTGACTGATTGATTGACTGACTAATTTTTAGACCTTTGAACTTCAAAAAGTGGTCCGAACATGCGGTGTTTTCTACGTTTTACCTGAAATGTGCTTCGCGCTAGAGCGGCGTGCCATTTTTGGACATTGAAACTTCCAAAATTGCTCGGAGCCTAGGGTGCTTTGCGCATTTTGACTTGAAAATGTTTTTGCGCCAGAGCGGCGTGCCATTTTTCGACATCGGAACTTTAAAAAGTGCTCCGGAGCTGAGGCGCTTGAAAATGAGCTTTACGCCACAGTGGCGTGCCGTTTTTCATGTCTCTGCCGAACAGCTATCCACGCGTCCGCCGCTTTACCAAGGCTACTTTTCGAACATCCGGAACCACGAATCATTGAAAAACAGAACGATTCGCGACTTTCCTCACATTTCGCGCATGTGTCTCTTCTTTCTAGTGACTCTACTTACGCGCTGACGACTTGACTTCTCCAGTCTGCTTTTCAATTGTTTGTCGGAAGTTAGACTTCTAAAAAATAGTTTATATAATATACACTTTCAAAAAATATATATGTTTCTGTAGCGTCAAAAACAAGATGGATGGAGGGAGGGACGGACGGATGGATGGACAGATGGACAGATAGACAGACAGACAGACAGACAGACAGACAGACAGACAGACAGATAGATAGATAGATAGATAGATAGATAGATAGATAGACCAGATAGATCATTTTTATCAGATAGGTNGATGGACCAGATAGACCAGATAGGTGAGAAAGATCAGATAGATCAGACAGATAAGATAGAGTAGATAGATTAGATAGATTTGGTAGATTAGATAGATAGATAGATTTGGTAGATTAGATAGATAGATAGATAGATAGATAGATAGATCAGATAGTCAGATAGTTAGATAGATAGATAGATAGATAGATAGATATTTAGTTTGGATTTATACATACGTCAGTAGTACCCGGGCTGGCCAGGGGCAGAAGTTTCCATAGCTACAAATTATACGAGCCCATGATGGAAAGGGAAAGACCTACAGCCTTTGGAAAATAGTGACATTGACTCATATTGGCTCAATGACTCAGCCATTCCTCCTTGACGCAAGTCGCAAGACGTAACTCCAAACGTAGCCAACAACGACGTACGTCTCCATGTCTTCAAGTGGCACGAGGGTTCGGATTTGTCGACATTTCTCTTCACAAGACGCCAGTTTGACAATGAAATTGCATTCGCTAGTTCAATGTGCATACATACGATGCTTAACTCTTGCATTGCTTCCAAAGACCATGCTTGTGGTGCACGATCTTTGTATGTGAATCTTCTGTGTCACCAAATGTTTGGCCGGCCTCGAGACATGACATCCGTGCTTACTCCTCCTCACACATGAATCGTCATCGACAATGCGCGGAGCAACAGACGTCAGCGTCCCCAACATCACCAAATATTGCGCCCGCCGCAAAAAATGACAGTCATGCTGACTCCTCCTCACACATGAAACCTACAGCAGAGTCAGCCTGCAACATCACCAAATATTGCCCCGGCCACAAGAAGTGACATTCGTCCCTCTTCACAGATGAAACGAAACAACAATGACAATGCGCGGCGGCGCGGACCAAAAAAGTCAGCGTCCCCAACATCTCGAAATATTGCGTCTGCCACGAAGAATGACGTTCATCTTTCATCCTACTCACAGACGAAATGTCAATGACAACACGCGGAGCAACAGAAGTCAGCCTCCAACATCACCAAATATTGTGCTTGCCACGTAGTTCTGATTTCAAGAATGGGCCCAAAAATTCGTGAACAGTTCCGACGAATGGAGAACCGAATCGACCACGATCCGACCATGATCCGAGAATGATCCGGCATAAAATGGACATCCGCAACCCCGGCTCGCCTTGGTACTACTGGTATGAACATGTATGAACTGTATACGTATCGTTGTGTAGTGCTGATGCGGTTATTATTGGGTGTGTCGGTGTGTCGCCCAAACCACACTCCGAGTCTTTGCATCTTTGAAGTTTTCCCAAGGATCAGAGCCATGGCTTTGTGAAGGCATTATTGTGAAGGCCTGTGCTGTGTTCGATTGTTCAACTTTTGCTGAAATTTGCACCTGGTATTGCACGCACACCAAAAAAGGGCGACCACATCACAAGACATGGAGGTTCCCAATTTGGCAAGAATAAGTGGGCAGTACTTTAGCAAAGAGATTTTTGCATTGCAAGAAGCCCGAGAAACACCAAGAATCAATTTCTGCTTAGAGTGGTTGGGTGTCAACTCTTCCCTTCACGCCGAACCTTGCCCCGAGTTTCGTCCATCCGCTCTATGCAAGTATGAAGTCCACCCAATGCGACAAAATAGCTGACATCATACACCACTTTTTCATGCCTTGGAAGGAATCATGTGATACACACGCGCACGTATAAATGTCTCTGTTTCTTCGTAGCTTTCAATGCAATCTCGCAATCTCAATATTATTTGGGTTTATTAACTTGTGCCTACCCAGGTGGCCCACCCACAATGCACACAGACACGATCGGTCATGACCATGGCCAAGCTTCTTCACACTTGGCCCTATGAGTTGTGGATTCGGATTTTGCAAAAACAATAGGTCATCGAGTTTCAGCACCATGCGTTCGGGGGTTCTTCTTCCGTGGAGTACTTTTGCAGATGTGTTGGCAGGTGATGCACCAGGATTTAGCTGGAGGAAAGTACTACCGGAAGAAGGGCAAGGCGTCATCACCACGACATGAACAGTCCGAAGAAGAACAACTCGCCAGGAAAAAAACCAGGGACGAACATGGACAATCATGGAATGCCAATGAAATGATGTGTCACGGTGGGGTCTGCCAGGTTGTGCGAGTGCGCCAGCAGTTTGCGGCAGAGATCAGGATGGTAGAGGGCAGGCCCTTCTGGGATGAAGAACCTGGTAAAATTATGTAAGATTCACGGTCATGTCGGATAGAAATGGGGATTGACTCGTAACATCAATATATTTCCGAACTTCGTTTCACATTTTGGTCAATGTTTGGCAAACCAGATGCTGACGCGAAAGGCTACTTAGCAAGGCAACAAAACAATTCAGCATGCCATGTTTGAGGTAAACACCAGCAAGGTGAAAACTGGGAACACTGAAAAAGCCTTGCAGCCGCTTAAGAACTGTGGAGTGCTTGCACAGCAGGGACCTGATCCGGTTGGACCAAGAAGTGCTGGAGTCACCATCTTGGCATGCCTGAATTTTGTTGATGCCAAGTTGCCAAGATGGAAATATTGCGAAACTCGCGGGAAGGTCATTCCCATGTCCCTAAATGATCCGCAGTTTTGCATCGTCCAGCTTCTCAATTCTCTGAGGACTGTCATCCCAAATCTTGGAAAGCCAGTCATGGTAGTCTTGATCTGAGTATTGAAGACTTGCTTAGCTTGCTTCCATGATACTGGACATCAGAACAATCTGAAGGGGTGGCTGGCTTTGTCACCCCAAGGTGAAAGGACCTTTCAGAGGGAAGACTGCTAGGATGAGGTGCTTGAGCCGTCCGGGTGCAATTTATGTGCCAAGAAAGTTAAAGAGAGACCGTTCACGTTCTTACAGCTTGTTTGGGTAGCCACAAGATTTTGATTTGCCTATTGGAGGACTGTTGACCTCGAAGGTTTTTGCGTCTCCGTGGAATTGGACGCGACTCGACCTGCAATAAATCCGTCCTTTAATTCTCGAAGACTCCTTGCCTTTTGAATCCTTGGCTCTGCTACTGCTGGTATCGTTTGGAGGCATTTGTCACAAAATCCACCCTGCATTGCGATTGCTCTGAGTCCATGTTGTTTGTTTGAGCAGGCAAGCCGTATCAATGCTTACTTGATTCGGTTTGTGTGCCCTCGCAAGATCCTCTCACCATCATGTACCACAGAATCAACCGTTCATGCAGGTGTATGGAGGATCTCCCAACCATAATGTAGTCAGAGATGGGTCATCCGCCTCCACCGTGCAACCCAACCATTGTAGCATCGTGCAGCGCCAGCATCGACTTTGTTTGCGCGAAGATTCCCCCTCCAATTGTTCTTATCCACAAGAAGAGTGTGTGTCCAGGGTCAGACAGGAGGTTCTGTAGTTTCGAAAGCTTCTCTATGCTTGAGCCCTTTATTTTCATGTGCTTCTTTCAGCTGACTCTTTCACGATACACCCTTTCCCATTGCATTCTGGAGTGCAAATGAGGATAGCCGCGTTGTGGAGGGTCTTCGCTATGATCAGGTTCGCCGTTTGTTTCCAGACAGAAACAGAGCTGTAGGCAGGCCGTGGTATGTAAAGCCTGCGATTCCATGTGACGGAATTGTGTCCATTGGCAACTGGAAAAATTTATCGGCTAGGTCTGTAAGATTGAAGAAGCCTGATTCAAGGGCCAGGGCTCCTTCACAAGAAGGACTCCGATATGTTCTTTTCACAATGTGTTTATGATTGCAGCCGTCTTTCCTACAGAGGAAGGTTCCAGCTGCGACAAGATGGCCTGTGCAAAAGCCACCATTGCGTAGTAGAAATTATGCTCACTACTGGGGCTCAAAAGGAACTTTGCTGCCTGAAGGGGCTCAGCAATTGCTAGCCACAGCATGCATGCCATTTTGCATCATGGTTTGTGATTTGGGTTGATGTGAATAGGGAGAATAGGGATTGGATGTGCAGCTGTACTGATTTCCACTTTCTCAAATTGAATGTGACAATGCAACATTCGCAGACTGTTTGTCAGCTCCTGTTTGGCCCAAAAAGAGGTCGCCGGTTCTAGACCAATAGGCCAAGACTTTCAGGAGCTTTGCTAGGCCTTCGCCGGTGCAAGGTCTTGGGGGGTCTAGCCTCGGCCGCAATGGGGGATGAGTTTGAGTTCTTTGCTGGAAAAGCTGGTCCAGCAGTGACTTCTGCCGCAGCAGCAGCTGCAGCAAATGCGGCTGCCAGCGCTGAAAGAGGTGCAAATTTGCAAATGATGCCGCTTCCAATGGGGGCGTTCGACATCAACGACGCGCATTCCCCCATGAAGGTTCCTGTGCCCAGTGATGGGAGAGGCAAGAAGGGTGGCGGGAGAGGAGGGGGTGGGAGGACACCGCATCGAAAGGCAGCACCACAGCCGCCTCCACCTCCATCCTTTCAACAACCTGACTGGGATGTCTCAGCAGGAGCGTTTCAGCAAGCCGCCATTCCACCAGCTTATGGCATGACCGCAGCAGGGATGGCAGCATATCCGCCTGCACCAGCTGCTGGCATGCCAACACCTTATCCAGTGCCATGTCCTCCCATGCCTATGTATGGGATGACCCCGGGGATGATGCCTTTCATGTACCCACCCATGGTGTACCCCGGTATGCCAAACGCTTCCCCACCGATGCCACCAGAGAAGTCGAAAGGCAAAGCCGGAAAAGTGCAAAACACACAGCAAGGACAGCAAGGCAAAGAGGGAAAGAAGCGCCGCGGCAAGGCCAAGAGTGGGAAGGAACCTTCGACACCCGAAGCGAATCCCAATTGCAGCGAGGAACTTCTAGCAGTACGGAATGCCCAAAGCAGTGGTGTGAAGGCAAAGCTTTCATTCCAGGAGGCAGGATGCAGCAGACCGGCAGGGATGCATCAGAAAAGCATGAGACTCTTTTGTCCTCAGTTTGTTCGTGGAAAGAAGATGAAAGAAGCATGAGGACGCACACGCACAGTAAAATGCAGCACCTAAATGCGGCTAAATAGGTCTACCACCAGTTTTTGTTGTTT
Source organism: Breviolum minutum Mf 1.05b.01 (assembly GCA_000507305.1). NCBI lineage: Eukaryota > Dinophyceae > Suessiales > Symbiodiniaceae > Breviolum > Breviolum minutum. The sequence goes on along the minus strand of DF243130.1, from coordinate 16,252 downwards.
TTTTTGCGTCTGCTGCTGGTGGTGGTGTACTACTACTACTACTACTACTACTACTACTACTAGTAGTACAAATTCTATTACTACTACTGCTACTACTTCTACAGCTACTACTATTACTGCTGCTACTAGTACTACTACTCCTAAATTACTACTACTCCTACTCCTACTCCTACTCCTACTCCTACTCCTACTACTACTACTACTCCTACTCCTACTCCTACTACTACTACTACTACTACTATTCCTACCATTCCTACCATTCCTACTATTCCTACTATTCCTACTATTCCTACTATTCCTACTATTCCTATTATTCCTACTTCTACTACAATACTACTACCACTACCACTGTCATGGCGATTGTGCGTAGTCGGGGGGCAAAGAAGGTGGAGCTTTCTTCATATGTATGTCCTCTATACAGTAGAGTAGACATTGTCATTCGCAGTACGCGTAGATTTTGAATCGTTTCACTGTTGTTTAGCATTCCGGCAGGTTCAAAATCTTGGCTTTTGCTCATGTCCGGTTGCAAATTTGCTGGACGTTTCTCCAATTTTTTTGGTCAATCCATTTAAAAAAGTCACTCGTTGTGCCCAGAGGTTCTACCACATCTTCTTGAGTTTGCCCAAGATCAGCATGGAAGCCGCTTTTTGCAAGGAAAGTTAGATGAAGCAAGTGCAGAGGAAAGCGACTTGTCTGATCTGGCTACAGGAATCACGCGGACAAGCCTCAAAGCTTCACAATATGTTTCCTGATCAGTCTGGACTTGCTGCACAAAGGACAGCAAGCCTTTGCGATTATTTGTGCGGACGACGCCAACCCAGATGCCTGCTCACTAGCCAAAGACGTGAGTGGCAACTTTGTGGTGCAAAAGCTGTTCGACATAGGCGCGGGGATGTCTGTGAAGAAACAACCCAGCTCTTTGCAGCAATCATGCTGCTTGTTCTGTTGGGTAATGTCCCTCTCATTGTAGTATGACTTAGAATCACTGGACCTGGAAATATACGGGTGATGCATTTCAGAGAGTCAGAGTGACAGATAGAGGGTGGGCTTATTGTCATGACAGACATGTTGTATGCTCGCCCTTGTGTGGTGGCAAATGCTTGAACATGGATGCTGTGCCATGGAGGAAATCAAGAGCAGAAGAAGAAGCTGGCTGAGAGACTCCAACCAGAAGTGGCAAGTCTTTCGAAGGACAATTACGGATGTCGAGTTGTGCAGAAGGCGAAATTCTTACCAGCATTTTGTCCATGAAATACAAAGGGTCCTTGCAAGATTATATGCCGCACTTGTTCAGGCAATTGGTGCTGTCTCCAAAGACTTGCAAGTCATGCTGGCGTCATCGTTGCAGAGCAATGTTACAGAATGTATCACCAACATGCTTCTTGACTTGATCGGGCTGAGCTTGCTTTGGAGAACCTTGCTACCTTTTTCTGTTTGCGGTTTGTATCAGAATCATTGCACTGGTACAAAAGCTCAGGCACGGGAACCATGTTGTTCAGAAGTGTATTGAACAGATGCCTCCTGACTCAGTGAGCTTCATTATCGGCGCGGTCTGCGCCTTACAGCACATCTTCGCACTTTTCCTCCAGTTCGGCCAATCCGATCGCTAGGATATAATGTGAGCCCAATCACAAAAGCCAAGAGCCTATCATTTCCTATCAGGATTTGGAAGCCAAAGCGAGAAACAGCTCCGCCCTGCAAACCTTCAAACTTGAGCATATGCAATACACAACGGAGTGTTTTCCCTCATAGGACCTGTTTCAGACATGACATATTACTCTGCTGTATTGTTTGGATTGTATTGTGTGGTGGGGCATCTGCACGTGCAACATGTGCACATGATGCAGAGATGCACGCTGAAGGATACCACAGATGTGTCAGTGACAGTATGTAGGTATGTAGGGCAAGAATCGTTGAGTCAGTGTAAAGGTGATCCGATCGTAAGAGGAAACTTCATGAAAACTGGTCACTATTGGCAACAGTACCACGCAATGATATCCTGTTGCAGTAGAACTTCTTCAGGATCCACACTCTACACCTGAAGATTTGAGAGCCCCAAACTACTGCGATTGACACATGCCATGTTCTTTTCCTACTGTGGGTGTGTCGAGCTTTCAGGTGCAGGCTGATACAGCGCAACTTGGCTTGGCCAATAACATTGACAAAGAACTGGAAGCTACAGTATCTCAAAGTCCGTTGGTTCATCCAGTCTAAGCTTATTCTGAACTGCAGAACTGCATAGTTTCCATATTTCCAGCTTCCGCCAGCTTCCGGTTTCGCTTTTCCATTCGAGATCTGGCTCAGGTCACTGGCGTCTCATATCTATGGCTGTCGTGTCATCCAACGGCTTCTGGAACACTGCGCTTCCGGACAGCTTACTGTTTGGGCCCAAGCCACCGGGAAAGACTGGGAAAGACAAATAATGGGCCAGAAGTTCTTTGCGACAGTCCTAGACTAAACCATTGACCGCGCCACAGGAGATGTTGGACAGGATCTTAAGCAACATTGAAGTGCTCTCCAAGAACCAGCCGCGAAGCTGCAGAGATGGCGTGAATGTTTGCCCCGACACCTCGTTCATGTTGAAACATGTGGAAACCAGTTTGCTGCCTCCAGGTTTGGAAACTACGTGGTTCCTCGTCTCAAACCAAACTTTGTCTTGCTTTGTCTCTCGATTCTCGATCACTTTGTCCCTGGTGACGGTTGTGCGAGAAGCATGTTGCTTTCAAATCTTTCAATGGCTACTCATGGGCAAGCCCAGGTGCAGCACATGCTTGAACATGGTCGGGTGCAGGACAAGGAGCGAATTATTGATGTTGTAAAAGCCAGAATTTTGGACTTTGCCATGGACAAACATTCGAGTGCGGCACTGAGTTCACAAGATGCCACAAGTGCATTGTGCTTCATTTGACAGAACAGGGCGTCAAGGCAATGAAGAGTCATGGTGCACATCAACGGTGAACGAAGGCAAAAACATTTGCGCAGGTGTTGTGTAGATGTCATGTGCATAGGCTGCATAGGCTTTGGTATAGGCACAGACATATGGCATGTGTATTATATAAGCAATTGTAAGCAGTGTGGTGTACTGAACATGTTCGATTTCCTTCCATTTTGGAGTATTTTGGCGCGAATCTTCTTTGTATGCCTTGAGTGCATGGTCCTGTTTTCGGGACCGTGCCATACAAAATGTAATGCTAGGTTGCGTTAAGGTATCGCGCGCAATGTGCATGAGGGTGCGTTTGATATTGCTAACTTGTTCTGAGCTGCCAAGGCAATGTCGCCGATTTGCTGCATTTGGAAGATGTTTGAAGATTTGGCATGCATCTGGCATTTTGTCTTGCATCGCAGCAACTGAATTCTTCACTTCCTTCCTGACTTGTGAGGTAGAGAAGTGCTTCGAGGCTTCAACTATCGGAGAACATGCGAAGGAACTAGAAGGAAAGAGGGCTCAATTGGTTGATGCCGTGTTGGGCCAGCCTGGTGATGTCAACAGCTGCTAAGCTGCAGTGAAAAGGCAGTCATCTCAAACAGACGCCATCAAAATTGCCTTGGTTGCAAACTTGCTGTAAATTTCTGCAATCGTAACCTTAATTAATTGTACACTGGTTGTTGAATTCAGGGTTATTCTTCATAGCAGAGTTCTTTCTTACTAACACACTGCTGTAGATTATATCGTTGCTGGTGCGGTCCACGGTTTGTGGTCTAGTGAGTTTGGTGAGCTATTTTGGTTTGCTTTCGCTACACTTGATGTGCCCTTGGTTTGGGATGGTTTGGGCTGAAGGGATACATCTAGAATATTCTAGAATATTCCAGAATCATCCAGCCACTAGTCACTAGATTCTACACTACATTCATTCCCATTCTGGTTGGAACAACTGGTCCTATGTGTGATGTGTGACAAAAGCTGGCACGGCACAATGGCAGAAACAGCTTGAAGCGCACTTACGCAAGTTCAAAATATCAAAACCAAACAATTCTGCGAGACTATTCCTCCGAAAATTTTGCGAGACATCCGTCGAGAATACTCCTCCTCGTCTCGTCTTTTCAAGTCTTGGTCTGTGTTTATTTCTATTGTCTTGTATTGTTTGCATGGCCTTTCTTAGTAGGAAGAGTCCAAGCATCCCAAGATGTGCCCATTCTGTACGGTGCAATATTTGCAATACAATACATACATATATCTTAGTATGGCGCTCTAACACGTTTTTGGATGGTGTCTTTAGACATATATCGCACACACACACACACGTATATACATGCATATCATGTAATACTTATCCTTGCAAGTGGTTCTAATCTTTGGGGCAACAAATTCGAGCGTCTTGAGGTCTGAATCCATGACGATTTTTGCTATACAACTCTTTTAGTTTTTGTGTTGTAGATCGGAGAGGAAAGAGGCGCCAAGAATATTAGACTCAATGACCCGAGCAAGAGTGCATGTGCTTCGCAAAGAACCCTCGAGGTCCTTTGTGCGAGATGATGACCCACAGGCGTGCAGGGCTTGTGCAGTCAAACGACAAGTCAGGATGCGGAATCAATCAGAACTTTCTTGTGATTTCCTGTACTTGCGAATGCCTTCCTGCAGCTGCACGACTCGCGCGAATAGGTTGGCCTTTGCAAACAAGCCTGCCCTTTGTTCAATAGATCTCCCTGACAGGTATGGGAACTACGTGGTCCAACGGCTGATGGAACATAGCCGTGGAACGGAAAGGGAGCGCATCTTCCGAACATTACAAGCTTTGCCAATTGATTTCAAGTCGGATGCTTGGCACGTGGCAGCCAAACCTTTATATACATAATGGTGCTCCTGCAGTCTCCTGCACCTAGATTCGAGCCCCAAATCTGCAAAGGTCGCACCAACATGGTATGCATATCATGAATGCATTGCAGAAGGCCCGGGAGATGAACAGTCAGACAGTCGAACTTGCTTGATGTGCAGGCCCGGTCTTCAATTTTTCTTGATTCCTTTGTGACCAGCCAGGATTTCAAAGAGTTTGGTCAAGATGTGAACGTTGGCTAGCAGCGAGCCTGCCATCACACCAAGTGCATAAGAACTTTGACTGCAGAGCATGGCCTCGGTACTTTCAACATATTTCAACAGCTTTAGCGGCGGCTTTAGCAGTTGCGGGAATCCGGCCAAGGTCGTAGCCTGGCAGCAAATGTGAGCAGAGAACCTGGTGTACAGACTGCAACGCTTAAAGGGCTCAAGTTGCCCCATGAAGCCGGAGCCAATTCCGATACGACCATGTTGAGACACCAACTGCAAGAGTCAAATTATTGTGTATGCATGAAATATATATATATTATATATATATAGCTTTATCTAAATAATATAATTTTATAATATATTATATGATTTTTGCATATTTGCCTGAACATGATTGCACCTCACGATTAGCGAATCATATTTCCTTCTTTCTGGCTATAGTATGCTATAGTTGCATTCAGAGTGCTTTGCATAAGACTGTATTGGGATGTGAGAGGTGTCCAACAATCTCTGCGGATTGATGTACAGATTTGTACAACCGCATGCCTTCAGTGCTTCATGTGAATTCAGCGTGTAGATCTTACAATGCCCTGTATATATCTGTATATGTATTGACGCGGCTGGTGCCAGGCTAGTGGCTGGTGTTGCTTGGGTCCGAAGAGTCAAAGTGTGTGAAATGAATAGCGTGTAATTGCAATAATTGTAATAGAAATAAAATTCGAGCAACTTGTTTTGCCAGTGATTCCACCACTTAGAGGGCTCGGGCAATTTCAGTGACTCTGCCAGCATCTTTGATCTATCGTTGTGGCAATGGTTGTGCATGTTTTGCTGTATTTTGTGAAGTAGTACATGCCATTGCTGATGCCACTTGGAGGCAGCCCAGGGCCAGGGTTTGGTATTATATAGGTCCCTCACATGTGCAAGGCATCATTTCACACAGTGGGTAGTAGTGAGAATGACTTTATCCGAGTCAGCCCTTGGTGAGATATGTAGGATCGTCCATCATTCATTGGAAAATCCAATCCTAGCCCTGACCGTGGTATGAACCCTCGCTGCAGGTTAGAGCCATATCTCTGAACACATGTAGCTGGAACCATTGAACAGGAGGTGCTGCGTTTGCCAAATACGCCGGAGAAACAAGAATGGGCCGGAACATGGAGGGGCTACAGGTGAACTGCATGTAGCTGGAATGCACTGCAGAGGTAGGTGTGCAAGCAACAATTTGATGCTTTGTCGCAGATTTTAGGGCACAGCATGCCTCCCAGTTGCTTGTTTCCGCATGACGTACCTAGGACAACGGTCCAATTTTTGGGTCCCATAAGAAATGCTGCAGATAGCTGAGCAAGCTGCGTAACCCTCAAAGCATCGTAGAAGTCTCTCACCGATCCATGGCTTTAGGGCGAAAGAAATGTGCCTGTTTTCATGCCAATTCCTTCGCGCTGGCGTTGCAGTTGCTTCGTCCCATTCGTCCCATGGACCTGGCCTATCTGCGGGCTCTCGCATTGCCTGTTTGCAAGATCTCTGAAGATTCGACTCAACGTTGGGTTTCCTTGCAGCATAGCTTGCGAGCAAAGTTGCAAGACGAGGATGATCCTGGCTGGTCGTTGCAAGCACTCTCGAGGATTGCGGGGGTAGACATCAGCTTTGAAACCGGTACCAGCAGAGCAACAGCAGTTTTAGTCGTTTGCGAGCTGCTGGGCGGATCCCTTGCACCAATCTATGAGGATGCAGTGGATGTAGATATGGACCTTCCATACGTTTCTGGGTTTTTGTTTGTCCGGGAAGTGCCAGCGTATGAGTTGCTTTTGCAGCGTTTACGCAAAAATGCGCCACACCTCGAGCCCGATGTCTTCTTAGTAGATGGGTCTGGCTTGTTCCATCTCCGTCAGTGTGGTTCAGCTTCTCACTTCGGAGTTGCAAATGGATTAAGAACCATAGGAGTCGCCAAGAAGCTTCTTTGCTTTGAGGACTTTGATGTGACAGCAGGTGAGCAAGTGGAACAAAGCGAACTGCCCAACTTTGGTGACAGTATTCCACTTGTTGGTTCGTCTGGATTTGTTTACGGCCTTGCTATTCGTACGGCACATCCTGCCAAACAGGATTCTAGTTCTAAGCGTATATATGTATCTGTTGGAAATCGCATTTCTCTTCAGAGCATGAAAGATGTAATACTGAAATGCTGTGACGTTGGGGGCTCATACATCCCAGAGCCAGTCAGGCTTGCAGACCTGACGGGACGCGCGATTGAAAGAGCATGGAAACAGATGCGTCCTTGCCCGGAAGCCAGGCGAATGGCTATGGACATTTCAAACCTTTTGGAAAACAAAGCCCGGAAGACGCTGTTGGACATGCTCCAGGAGGTGAGCTTGGATCCACAAACAAGGCTGGAAAATCTGAATCCAGAAAGTCTGAAGAGAAAGAGGTCGACAGTGCAAGACCTATTCTTGCCGTTGCAAGCAGCTTTGATGCATGAGATGCCTCTCAATCGTTCTGATGATTTTGATTTCCTCCAATTTTTTTCCCTTCCAAACACTCTGCTGGCAAACGGTGTGAAGTTAGAAGCAGTTTTGGCACTGTTAGCTGGAAAGTCCACTCCAGGGCATGTTTCCAGATGCAGAAGTTGGAGTCCTGATGGCAGAGCCTTGCCTAAATCTAAAGTCTTTGTTTTATGTCGTGTCGCTGTGTCACTCACTGGTTGGAACTGCATCAAGCCAAATGGATTGTCAGGCCAGTCCATGGCGTGAGCACCAATCATTCTCTAGAACCTGCTGCAGATTGAAAGAATACGGCTGCTGTACTCTGTAGATCGTAGAATGCTGTAGACGACTTTGCCCCACATGTGTTCCATGGAAGTGTATGTGAAAGAATCTTACATTTGAGCCATGAATTTCCAGCGAGATCCAGGCTCTTGGGATGGAGAAACCTTGGGCAGCAAACGTGCGCAAGGAGACTTTCTGCAAGCAGCAGGCAGGTGAAGCCATGCAGCCAATGCAGCCCGCAAAATGACTTGTGGCGTTGCGGCATCACTGGATCTGATTTTCTTCACTGCCTAGCAGAAAGTTCTGCTGGCTCAAGCCGGTCAGGCTTTTCAGGTGAGTTGCGAAAATCCAGCAGCTTCAGCGAATGTGCCGCCTGTGTACAGTGAAGAGGCGGAAGAGAAGTGTCTAATTTCATTTAAAAAAAGGGCCAGACAGCAAGTGGCAGCACTCTGGTCTTCCATTTGTTGCACCCAGTTACTGGCACTCTGTCACGTGTTCAAGTTGTGAGATGGCTGGCCTGATGCACTTCGGTTCAAGGTTCAGAGGCTTTGAGGGGTGCACGTCATGGTGCATTGCTCGGGCCTTTGTTCACTGGTCAATGAATGTAGCCCCAGCATGGTACATCTTGTTTGCTACCGTGGTGGCCAACTTTGCGGAATGCCTGTTCCTTCGGCATTATGATGCCCGAGAAGAGTACCCACAACTCGCTTCCTTGCTTGCGTCTGTTCGAACTACGACAATGTCCAATTCAACTGTTTTGTCCTCGGCCCCATACCTACACAGCATAGAGACAACCTTGGTATCCATGGCGCAAGAGTTGTCAAAAGCTCCAGGCGACTTGATCAAAAACGTCAAAGCAGACGTAATGAGCACGATTGCAGACCAGCTGAAGCCGCGAATCCTTGCAGAGCACAAGCTGATCCAGTCTCAGATTGCAGAGTTCTCGAGCCTATTCGGAAAGTGCGAAATGGAACGTGAAGCTGGGCTCAATGCCTCCTTTATGAAACAACAGGCCATCCCTGTATTGATTGCCAACCACAAGACCTGCCGTTGGCAGGAAAGTAACCTGGGGCATGAATTAGCATCATGCAAAGAGACCTTGGCATCTTCAAGGCAGGTGGATGCGTCAACCTGTGAGGGTGCCAAGATGTTGGACCAGATCCCAGAAGTTGCAAGCTGTGTTGCACTGAATGGTGAGGATTCGGAAACATATCATCGTCGCATGCTACAGCAATTGCAGGAACGGCTTAAGAGCATTCGGATTCGGAGGCTTTTATGTGCAAACACAACTGGGGCCTTAAAGCTGCAGGAAGCTGTTTGTGAAGGACAGGTGAATGAAATTGAGCAACAGCGGTCTAGCTGCAACTCCATGCAGAGCATGCTTGACTCTTCTGTTTGTGAGCTTTCAACCTCGATGAGCACAACCTGTGCTCAATACAAAGCGTGCAGGTCCCAGGCAACATTGTCCTACGATTTGGTTCACAACACTGTGAAAGCCAGAGAGCTTAGTCTCCAAGACGAGTGGAAAGCGTTGCAGAGAATTGAGTGCATTTTGGATGCGATGTCTACATCCGACATCCTAGCAGCGACTCAAGACTGCAACCACGCGTTGTACAGCAACTTTGCTGCAGAAGTGCGCCATATCTTGACCTTTCAATAGCTTTGAGTATCCTTTGAATGATATAGTAGGATTGTTGATGTACGCTGCTGCGATTGTTGCTGCAAACGGAGTAATGTTAATGTTGACCAAGAGGATCTCAGACCCAACACGAGCATCTCCTGTCACATGTTATCAGGAGCTCTGCCTATCTTCTCTCTAAAGGTCATCAAGCTTTGATTGCCAACTAAGGTGTGACACACCTCCTTGTCAACTACGTGACCATTCCTCCCTGTCAGCCATGTGAAACTCTTGCCGAAGTTCCTGGAACAATAGAGTACAACAGAACCGTTTTCAAGGATTTGCCCGTGCCTCGGTTTTCAAGGATGGGGTGTTTCATCGACAGCTGGCAGTAGCTGACGTAAATAACGGCAAATAGATCTGACGAAGTGTCATTGCATTCATGGCATCTTTCACTCCGTGTAAGGCAAACAGGAACATGAACATCATGAACAACACACCAGGATACTGTAAGTAGACATGCAAACAATGATAAACGTAGATTAATAAACCACCAGGTATTCAATATCAATATACTACAGGACAGACACTGTAAACATATCAAATATATTCAAATAGCATAAATTATGATATTTGAATGCATGTTTTGGTGTAGATATGATGCGTGCACATATTTAGCCACCGTATGCAATTGTACAAACACATATCCGCTTTCTTCGAATTGATGAATCGTAGTGCAGTGGGGAAGCAAACGATAAATTCGATAAATTATGCTGGTTGTACAGTAGCTTCTTGATAAGGTGCTCCTGTAGGTCATAAACACATCAAAGGTATCAAAGGTGCTGAGGCTCCTTGCATCACCCTCAATCTAAACGTGTTTGGAGTAGCAGAAGGTCCAAATTGTGTTTCTTTCTTCAGCTTGCTATTCAAGATTGCAAATGGCATGTCTCGCACAACAGCCAACGCTTTGGGCCTGAGGATGAGGTGCCCCTCGCTATGTGCACTGCCGAATGTTGCTATTAACGCTGATATGATGTCCAGAAAAGCAAAGGAGCATGTGACAGATTCCAAGTCTTGAATGGAAAGTATGATAGAGAACCAGAGCCCATTGCGGCACCTGCGTCAAAAAGGTGAGAAGTTGTTGTGTGAATCTAGTTTCTTGCTTGCTTGTGCTAACATGCTTGATGCCAGTTCAACAGCTCGGGGTTGGGGATGAATTTGAAACGCAAGATGGGGTGATTTGTTCATGATGTCATATGAGGCTAAACCACCATAGCCTGCAGCATTGGCTCGACCTCTGGAAGCTGTGGAAGTGGCCAGTACAGAGGCCAGGCCCCCCAAGGCCCCATGGCGGATGCTGACAAAGGGGACCGCCTCCCAGCAGCTGAGAGAAAGCGCCTCAAGAAGGAGCCATGACCTGCACATCGCACCTTTCTCACAACTTTTGCACATTCCACTGATAACCATCTAACCATATCTAACCTGTCTGATTTGGCTGGTCTCCTGACGGTCTCCTGGGCCCGGGCTTTACTCCGTGTTGCAAGCTCTATGAAGCTCACGAGTGTTCTTTGGCACTAGAGTTTGACAATGTGTCTGGATTGTGAGTGAGTTTTTTTCTCATTGAAAACGCCACACCTATCTGATATTGATATTCTCTCGCTTGCAGGAGCAAGAGGCCAAAGCCAGGGCAGAAGAGAAAGCGAAGAAAGCTGCCGAAAAGGCCGAGCAGGCGAGCTGCATCCGGTTTGATTTCAAATTTGTGGATCTGGTCTCTTCAAATTCACGCGTTTTTGGATCCAAGTTCAAAATTTAAACAGTTCAGCATGTGCAGCCAATAGCCCTTGTAGAATAGCTTTCTCATCCACAGGCCCAGTCTTCTGGAAAGGCAGAGGAGAAACTTGAGGAAGCCCGGGAATTGATGACATTTGCTCGATGTAACTGAATCGTTCTCACTTAAAGTTGTTTGACGAGTTCTCGATAAGACATGTCGGAGTTCCTTCCAGGACTTAGATCCTTCGAAGTACCGAGAAAATCGCATTGCTGCCCTGAAGAAGCTAAGCGACCCGTATCCTCATAAATGGGACGTGAATATCTCTATCCCATTCCTCATTGAGAAGTACAAGGACATTGAAGCCGGTGCGCACCTCGAGTCTGAGTCACTTGGTGCTGATTTAGTATGTAGAGGCATCAGGCGGCATCAGGCTTTCCATGTCTTTTTGTGTTTTTGTTTGCGACGGCATTCTCTTGCTTTGCACGCGCTCCTCCAGGATTGTGTCAATAGCGGGCCGTGTCAAGAACAAAAGAACCTCTGGCGCAAAGCTGATGTTCTACGATCTTTTTGCCGATGGAGCTCGAGTGCAGGTCATGTGCCAAGCTCAACATCACGAGGATGGCGATTTTGAAGAGGAGCATGCCAAGTGCCCGGACTGCAGTCCCCCCAGCAAAAAGCAAGCAAACAAGCAAACAAGCAAGCAAGCCAGCCAGCCAGCCAGCCCACCAATCCACCAATCAATCATCCACGGTCCGGGCTCATGTTCTGACCCATTTCGCTTGCAATTCACAATGCAGCCCTTCTGTCGCGATTCCCAACGCCCAACAATTTGAAGCACACAAAAAATAAGTGTGCCAAGGCTTTAACATAGGTTTTGCACTCGCCCCCCCGCTCTCCCCTGTGTTGCAACTCCCCCCTCGTCCGTCCCCTGTCCCCCCTAACCGTTTAACCTTCCACGCACTTTCCTTCCCCAAGAACTGCACCCCTGTCCTGCAAGAACCCAAAGTTGTTTTTTATTTCATGAACACAGTCGCATATGAGTGTGTTGCAAATCGAGCCGTGTCTATGTTGCAAATTGTGTCAAAGGATGTCAGGTCGTTTGTGTTGGTAATTGAGCAAATCATCCAATCGTCCCAAGATGCAACCATCCAAGCAACAAACAATCAATCAAACAAACAGTTCCCCGCACCCACAGAGAAGCATGCATGCCCTGGCATGCATACAAACACGCGCGCATGAATAAACAGACATGCATGGAGGTATACTGTACATGCAAATAAAGATGCACATACACAAAAACACCATGACATGAACACAAACATGCAATGATCTTATATGTATCCATTCGACATCTTGATTGCATGCGTACATGCTTACCCGCGGGCAGGTGCATGCAGGCTTGCAGCATGCATGTATGTATATCATGTATGTATGTATGTATGTATGTATGTATGTAGGTAGGTAGGTAGGTAGGTATGTAGGTATGTAGGTATGTAGGTATGTAGGTATGTAGGTATGTAGGTATGTAGGTATGTAGGTATGTAGGTATGTAGGTATGTAGGTATGTAGTATGTATGTATGTATGTATGTAGGTATGTAGTATGTAGTATGTATGTATGTATGTAGGTATGTAGGTATGTAGGTATGTAGGTATGTA
>DF243129.1:28335-43879 GCA_000507305.1 Breviolum minutum Mf 1.05b.01 | reverse complement strand
CTAGCTGAAGGCTCTATGACTGAAAGAGCTGCCTGTCCTGTCTGTGCCCAGGACTGGATGACACCTTATGTACCAAATCGAGAGGGTACTTCCTTGGCTACCGCGATCGAGCATTTCCTTGAGGTTTCAGAGAGAACCCATGGAATTTGGTAGCTTCCTTTTTCACCCCTTTTTACCGGTGTGGATTTCACTCCATGAATTCATGTTTGTACAAGATGCATTTCCACCACTTGTCCTTATGGTTCAAGGGTGGGATCTTTCGATCCAATCTCGCTACGTCTGCGACTTGAAAAGGTCGCGTTGCTTTCGATGGTGTGGTGAACTTCGTGTGTCACTGCAGTTGCGACTTGGTCCTCAACCCCAGTTGCTTCACACCCCCAACTTTTCTCGCAGGATTCATGGACTTCTTCCCGGAAAGGTAGGGATTCATTGGCCCATCGATTTCTTTGGCCCGGGGAGGCTTCGCCCAATGGCTTCTATACCCGAGGCCAAGGCACTGGGTAAGGGGTCCACATCAGCGCTCTGAAGCGCCGCCATTGGGATAGGGGCCACCAAAATCACCACCGGGGCCAAGGCGGAAAGCCGGGGAACGGCTATTAAGAGAGAAGCCACCAGCGACTTTTTTGAGCTGTAAAAGTGTGCTGCAAATTTGGATTGGGGCCTGGGGGGGGAGGGCCCCCCCAAAAAAAACAGAAGGCATCAAGGGGAATAGGCCCTGGTAATCTGACATTGCAATAGAAAATCGCCATTTTCAATGGGATATACATCTTCAAAGCGTTCATTCTCCGTTGCTATGTTAGTTTACCGGAGTGCATCCTCCAGAAAACTAAGATGACAATGATATTTCACCATGTTTGATGGGAGATACATCTTCAAATGTATGTTTAGTTTTTCCACTTGTCATGTTCGTTGCCGGGGTAAGAAATCTGACAAAATTGTGCAACCTCACGGATTCCACACGTGGACTTGTACGTAAAGATGGACATGATATGCAGCATATATAGAGGAAAGATTGGTGGAAAAGTTCCCCCGCCCCACCACAAGGAAATTATCCAACCGCACGAGGGTGAGAGTTTGACTCCCATGAACAACCCAGCCATTTTGGAGACATTCACCTGGCAAATTTTGGGTGTAAGTTTAGTAGATCCAAGATTGGACCAAAAAATCAGATTCTCAAATTCGGATCTAAATTTAGACTATAATGACTATACTCCCTGAAGCTAACAGCTAACGATAACAGCTATATACCCTCCAATCAAAAAAAGGGTGGTTTGTTCCAAATGATGTTTCTCCTTTTGCCCCCCCCCCAAAAAAATATGTTTTTTCTGAAATAATTTCTTGGAGGAAACCGAAATTCATTGGACTCCAAGTTTTAAGTTGCCAGCCTCGGCGTTGAGGCTTCCCACCCTGGCTGCCAGTGGAAGGTGGATAACCTGCAGGGAACTACGAACCGCACCCTGAAACTCACAGCAAGTTTGCACCTGAAACACTAAGGTTTTTTAGATGAGTTTACTTTTTCAGAAAACCTCTGGCAAGCACGGCTGTTACTTGAGCTTTGGGGAATGTAACATATCCCACTCAACGGGAAAAGGAAAATCATCATCTTCAACAAAAATACCTCCCTGTTTAAGGGCCCCGGGGATATTAGTTCCGTTCCCAGCAGGTAATTTTAGTGCTGATTTTGGTCTCCTTTCGTAGTCATGAAAGTCTGATCGTGAACGTTTGAAAAACCGACAAGTCAGCACAAAAGTAAGTAAAGAAGTAATCTCGGCATATGTACTCATCGATCAGCTTAAGGTATCGGTAAAATTGTTCGCCTTGCATCGGTTGAACGTTCTTTGAGTCGGTAGAGAACACTACAACAAAGCGCCAAATATATATATATATAATGTTCCTGGACGGAGCTTTGTGCCTTTCTCATATTTCACTTCTGGGGTCTGATTTGATCCTTCACCAATGGGAATCATTGGAAAGAGATGGGGTAAGGTGCCAAACACTTGGAGAATCAGAACCCCATTTAAGATGGATATACCGATATACCTCCTCTAATCATCCATCGTTCGTCCTATCTAACGCAACCACATCGGCCAAAAAACAAAAACAAATCACCTTACTTTTATACACTTTTATAGGATGTTCCTGTCAAAATCCTCCAAATTCCCATGTTTGTGTGACTGAAACCTCCAGCAACTCCACCCATCAAGCAAGGCCCAAAGTCCAACGCCATCAATTTTGCTCATTTTGAATTGGAAATGTCACTGACCGGGGACTTTGTCCCCAAAAAAAACGACATGCCTCGATTTGAGCACCTCTTGCTTTGTCATGACGAATCTATGCTCACCCCCAATGTCACATCAAAAGTTGTGCAAATTGATTTGTTTTTAACAGTAGCCACTGTGACTGAAATCCAAAAATGGTTGACCCTCAAACATCTTGTTGGTCTTATTGCGGTGGACATAGGTTGAAACCGACGTGAAACGGGCCATGTCCACCGTGACCGACGTCGACCGTGACCGACGTCGACCGTGACCAATATTCCCCGATGTGTTCGACGTGAAACCGGGAGCAGCTTACCAGTGACGAACAAGTAGAGAAGCTTCAGGATGAAACCATGGTGGGAGTTTTCCATTTGGGCTTCCATTTTGGGGGCACCCAGCCACCAGCCCTGATTGAATTTTGATGGTGTAGGCTATGATGGGGAAAAAACCTGTTCTGTTTTTGAGGCTTCCGGACCGGTATTCTAAGATAGCTGACTGGAAATCACCTTTGCTCCAATAGGAAGTACATCTACAGTGTAAAAAACGTGGACTTTCTGATGAAGCGCCCTTAGATTGCCGAAGGGTACTTCTGAAACTGCGCAACTCCCGTAACGGAAGTTCGAAACGGGACCCATCATCACGGGTCCCAGCGTTCGTGAAGTTCCCCCTGAAAAATTCATGGATGTTAGGACCTCAAAAAAAATAACAAATTTCTCCCGCTTCCTACGTTTAGGGCACTTTTTTTTGGCCTATGTTCAGGGGCGAAGTTGCTTTTATTTCGAGGCTGGCAGCAATAGAAAAATAAGGTCATCCTTGCGTGTTTCCTGCGTCTAACGGAGCCATCATTCGGCCCCTATTGACATCGATTGTTCCGAATCAACACCATGAACCACATCATTCTCCTACTCCTAAAATATTGCCCCCCTGATATTTCGAAGGTGATGTCTATGATTGTCTATGTGTACTACAAAATTTCCCACAACTTTCCATGACTGCATTCTGTTGTCGTTCTTTGACACGACTCCCACAACAGTAGAACTGCTCCCATGAAAACTGCCTGGCTTTGCCACGCAGGAATTCGGGAAGGAACCTTGTGGGAGGTTCCCTTTCCGATTTCGAAAAATCCTCGAAGAAGATGCGAAACCCGACGAAGTTTAAAAACTGATCTTTAAAACACGGTGATTCTTAAAATTAAACAGGAAAACACATCCCCTAATCGCAGAAAAAACTGTCCATGATGCCCCTTTGGCTCTTCAAAAACAGATCTTGGATTCCAACTTTTCATATCCAAATCGTCATGGAAAGTCCATCTCTTCGCAGCCATGGTTCTTGCAGAACCATGATGTTTTTCACCGAGTTTTGGTGGACTCAAACTGTCTAAAGGAACCATGGCTCCACGACCGTTGTGCTTTCCCATCTGTTTTAGCTGACCTTCACCACCCAAAACATTGCCACTATATGCCTTGAAAGTTGGCATGGGATACCAAAAATTGCCTAAGATTTAAACTGGGATACCGAAAATCCCAAACCCCTCATGATTAGTATCCAGTCTGTCATCCAATGTCTATTTCTTCACACGGCCTCTTTCACCAAGCGAAACTTCAAGGTGGCGGTCAGCAATCTCTTCACCTGCCAGGCCAATCTCCAGCATCAGCCCAATGCCCAAACAGTTTTAAAGAAAAACACACCAAATTCTTGAGAAATGTCACTGGTCGGGAATCTTCTTGGGATCTTTTGAGCAATTTTTTTTTGATGGGTTTGGGGGATGATTTTTGGGCTATCAGCTTCCTTTTCTGGGCCGAACGTGCTCCGAAAAGGATCCCAAATCCCAAATGGCTCCAAATGACCACTCTCCATACATATCACCTGCTCAAACAAGATGAAGACATCTCCCCAAAAGAGATTCCAATGATTTCCATTTCCTGAAATTTCAGGCTTGATTTATTCATAATCCCCTTTAAACCAAGGGGATTTATATGACCTGTTTCATTTTGGGGCCCAAAAAGCATCCGTGGCCAGCTAACTCCTAACTCCAAACAGCAAAAAACCCCGGGGGCACTTCTTGAAGATCATCCGTCACATGTTTGATCGCTTGTCCTCAGAAAATTGGACGCTGCAGGCCAAACAGGGCGAAAGCGTGCGAGCCTCCCAACATCGTGGGTGTTTTCTTCGTCCCAACCCCCCAAAAAACATAGTCGTTTTCGGAGGAGCGAGGCTTGCCATTTCTTGTTTAAAAAAAAAACGCCGGACATTTTTCCTC
Source organism: Breviolum minutum Mf 1.05b.01 (assembly GCA_000507305.1). Taxonomy (NCBI): domain Eukaryota; class Dinophyceae; order Suessiales; family Symbiodiniaceae; genus Breviolum; species Breviolum minutum. The sequence goes on along the minus strand of DF243129.1, from coordinate 39,361 downwards.
TCGAAAATTCCTGCCACAAGGTGGGTTGCTGACCTCATTTGGCTAAAATCGGGATCCGAAACACCAGTTCAAAATCCAGCAATGAGCCCATTTGGATCATGGGGCCAGGTGAACAACCCCTCCCCAACACCCAAGCACCGTCTCGAAATCCCTCTCAGAGGTAGAAAACATCAATCACCTTTTGTTGGAAGGAGAAGGCTGCAGACCAACAAAGAACTTGGCCAACAGTTTTGCCCATTTCACAACCTCTCACATCTCCCAATAAATGCTTGGAAGAAAAAAACATCATCCAACAGCTTGTACCCATCTTGCAACCCCAAAAAGCTGCCCAAGTCTCTGGTGATTTTATTTTCGTAACTCATCTTCGCCACCTCAGCAAACATGAGATTTTTTTTTCCGGGGTGCTAAAAAAAAATGGATCGGGGGGACAGCCGATTTGGATGCCGTACCGTATCCTGCACGAAAAAAACTGGTTAGGAAAAAAATGTTTTGGGTGACAGTTACTGTTGGGTGAACGAACATGTAGTACACCTTTACATGCTTCTACAAGTTTTTTTAGCCCTTTTATGGCCTAATAAAATTTATGCACAAAACTTCTAGTTTCCAATTTCACACTTGCAAGAATGATATCCTATGGCTAACAGTGCGTTCACCAGTTCCACTATCAATATGAAATGCACACTTTTTGGACCAAAACCGTACCGTGGCAGTGCTTAGCCATTTGGCGATCCAGCCCGTGAAATAGGCAAATCCTCTTGACACAATCCCTTCACAAGGCTTTCTCTAGCAAAAACTCAACCGGCTAACCACATAGTTCTGCCCATCTAATCATATTGATGAAATTATGCGATGTCTGCCATGGAAGATCAGGGGTTTTTATCAAAATCGGGCGCAAAAAAATGGCATCCCTGGAGCCTTCCCGTGCCTCGAAAAAAGTTTTGCCCAAAAGTGATCAACTTCAAAAATTCATAGCTGGAATACACCAAAATTTGGTCCCAAAAAAAACTGTCGTATAAGACCTGGTATCCCTTCTCTGCCCAATCTCTGCCCAATCCTCCCTCTTTTGATTCTCCATGTCACCTGTAAACTCTTGGCCGGGCCATGAAGTTGCATACAACCACTCACAAACTCATCCAGATCGATGACACCATTTTCGTCCGCATCGATCAACAAAAACAAGCCCCAAACGTCATCCGTAGAAATGCCCAAAGATTCCATGAAACTGCCCAACCTCGGGAAGGTGGATTTTTGGAGTTTTTCCCATCAGTGTGACCTTCGTTTTTTTTTGGGACATTTCTGGGGTGGGCTTCACTTGGAAGGTTTTTTTCCCCAACAGCAATAGCTTTGAGGTCTTCAGCCATAGTAAAGTTTTCGGGGCAGAATTGGCTTCGGACTCTCTCGCGTTCCTCTCTCTGGTTGTCTGGGGCAAGTCTGTCTTGGGCTGCCAAAAGGTTCTGCAGAAGGTTTGTTCCAGGTGCGTCGTCGTCTCACAGACTTTGACCGCAAGCAGCGTCGCACTGCTCCAAAGTGAAAGTGTCCCTGCCCCCCCGATCGGTGGAGTCCCACCGGATGCGAAGCACCTCGGCTCAGACCTTTGCCATGTGTTGTACCACCTGGGACTGGTTCCTAGACAGTGGCCAACCTAACTCAAACTCCACGAGGTTATCTGGTTTATTTGGTACCTGAAATCGCGCAGGGCAATTCCACAAAACATGTTCTTTTGAGCCATGCTGATGATGACAAAACGGGCAACGGCCATTTGAACGACCCCGAGTCATGACGGAGAACCTCAACGGACTCACGAACGCACCTGTCAAACAAGCAACTTCATGTATGTTGCCCAAAGATGCACGTAACAGCGCCACACGGCACTGTGTAGCATCATACTCTTCCTGGCGCAAATTTTGAAAATTGAGCGATAGTTTCAAGAGCTTGATGAACCGAATCTTCTATGGGCCCCTTTTCCTGATTAGCATCCTTAAAAACAGCATGGCTACGAATCGAAGGCTTTGACCGAAGCCACCTAAAAGCGTTTTGGTCAGATCCTCGCAAATGGTGCCTCCATTGTTGAACTTAAATTTTTCTTCCCTTTCCAGTTGCAACACCTGGGTTTCTACGTCCTTAGCCGTCAAGCCTGGGGTCCAAGCCTGATTTTGACTGCCAGGTTATCAGTTCTTTTAATTTGTTGACCATGCTGGGTGCGAAACTCGTATTCCAATAGGCGCCCCCACAAGTCTTTTTAACACCCGAACTTTATTACTGGTAGCCTGATCATAAGGTTGACGAGTGACCAGATTGATCCTTCGAAACTGGGCTTCAGATCCTTTCTGTCGGTGTGGTTTCCCATAAAATCTCACTGCCAATGATGCCTTGGCCGCCGATTTCTGCAAGAACTTTTCAAGAAGCTTATTGAACTCAGTCCAAAGGCCATCAACCTCTTTTTGAACGTCTTCTGATTGCTCTTCCTGCAACCTCAAGAACTTTTGACGAAGCCGTTGCCAAGATGGCTGGTGTTTTTCCATTCAATTTCCAACAATTTAGTCCGTCCCCTTCATTTTCCATGTTTTTCGGAAGATAAATGTTACATTCTTTTCTGTCCCCATCGACTACCGAGCCCATCCTGAGAGGCTGAAAAAGTTCAAGGATTCATCATGACTTTGCCCTTAGTGGAACCTACAGACCTACCATGGACACAGCGAATTTGGACATGCGCGCGCTGTAAAAAGGGCTTGGGATACATGTCGGACAGTCAAAAAGTTCGAAGTGCACAGGCTCACCTGGATAAATGTTCGGGTTTGACTATCAGTGAGAATTATCAACAATTGAAGAATGCCAACCTTATTGATTTTCAACAAAACCACAGAAATAAAGCAGGATGGCACGACGTTGCTTGGAGACAAAAGCGCATTGCGGCACAAGGACATGAAATCCTGTATGTCGGGGATAATGAGGCGGGCATGCAAAACGCTACGAGACTCAAATATACCTGTCGGAGGTGCAAAAGACTCCAAAGTTGTACTTCCTATTTCGTCACCTCTCCTTGTCGGCCTAGGAATTTTCCGAAGGGCCGCGTCTGGAAAGAGCTGAGGTCCTTACACTCTGATGCACTGCCTAAGGTGCTGAAAGCATGGGGATGGGGCCAATGTCAGGTCCTCGGCATGCAACGGCTCGCGGACAATCCGGCCCATAAGCCAAGAAAGGAACCCATCATTCTTGGCTGCCCCCAAAATGAATCTTGGTTCGCTCATTTGCCTGAAAATGGTGAGGATCCTTCAAACCAAGCTGAAAAGGCGTGGCAGCCAGATTTGACCGAAGAAGGGGTTGAACCGAACCCTGCACTGAGGGAAGTCAGAATCAATGGTCTTTGCCTGAATACTCAGGGAAGCAACGGGGCTTGGAACTGCCTCAATCAGCTTGACCCTCAGACGGTGCAATTGGTTGTTTTGCAAGAAGTTAACATGACTGAAAGAGATGTAAGCCATTTTTGTGACAAAGCACGCAGAAAAGGATGGGCTGCCTACCATGTTCTCGGTGCTCATAGCACAAGAGCAGGTGACGACTCTAGAGTATAGGAGGGGTTGTCACTTTGGTTTCTATTTGTTGTAAAAGTACGGCTTGGAAACTTAATTTTGGGGAAGGAGGACATGCGCTGTGCACCCAGGTGGGGGCAGTGACGGTCATGAATTGTTATGCGAGGCAGCGTAACACGTTCTTGCAAAATGTCTTCGAATGGACCCAAGCTCAGGGACGCATGCCGTTCCTTTTGGGGGGCGACTGGAATGTGGAGCCAGAATCTTCTAGTCTTGTGCGAGCCTTAGTGTCACAAGGTGCCAACCTTAGCTATCCTCCTTCCTTATCACAACCACGAATGTGCGAAGTTCTTCTTCGACCCAACTGATTTCTCGTGTCAGTAGTAACCCTAAATTCACACAAGTTACAAGTCCAGAGGTGTTTTGCAAAAACGATGACCTTTTTAGTGGCCGGAGCATGGCTGGTTTTGCCAATAGAAATTTGCATATCTTTCGGGTGACAAGTGCTCATGTGTTGGTGGCGAATATTCCCAATTTGATTTTTGACTTGAACTTCACCCTGAAAGTCGCAAAGACTGCAAGACCACCTTTATTTTGAAAGATCCCCTCCAAGAGGTTTTTCCATGCAGCCTCCTTTGGCTGTAACTAACCTGTTGACACGATTCCCCATTGGTAGGAATAATTGTATCAATCTCCGTGCCATGTGCCGGAATGTCCATGTTTTCAATTTGAGCATTCAGGATCCTAGCCAGGGTATTACATGTAAGCATGCATTAGTGCCACATAGTTCCTTCGTTAAGAGTCTGGCCAAGCTGAATGCAGTGTCATCTCCCAATGCGGTAGTATCTGCTTGCTGACTGCCCTTGAGGTCCGCACCATCCTGTCTGCACTGACGGCGTCCCATCTGATAGAGGAGAGGCAGTCTGAGCTATCGACCTAGGAGCAAGTGACTGAGCCACAGAAGCTTGAACTAAAGTATGCACTGAAGGAGAAGAGTTGGATTCGGTCTCTTCATATTTTCTTTTGGCAGCTCCAGAGAGACTACCTCTGCTTGGAATAGCTGATTCTTTCAGCCATGCCGGGTCAACATAAACGTTGCTAGGGGGTTTCAACCAACGGTAGTGGCTATGCTGTAACAAGAGAACCAAGGAGTGGCTTTAGTACTTCCAAGAGCAAACCCCTTTTTGAAAGCAGGAGCAATGGTAGGGCGGTGCCAAAGATCATCTTTGTTCCACCAAACCACCAACGGGGCACCAGGTTCCACCAAGGTCCCACAGACGCCTCGGCAAGGTTCCACCAGGGGTCCACCAAGGTTCTCCAAATGTCATCCAAATTTCGTGGTGTCTCTGGCTTTCTGGGGCAGATCCGTGTTGGGCTGCCAAAAGGTTCTGCAGAAGGTTCCACCAAGGTTTGACCAGGGTTCCACCAATGTTTTACCAAGATTCTACATTTACCTCTCGAATGACTGTTGTTTCAGAAAGGTTCTTGGAGGGTTCCGCCAACTGTTCTTTACATTTGCCTCCCAGTCTTGTTCCGGGGTCAAAGTTGCATGAGTTGTTGACATGTCTCACCCATATACCTCCAAGCCACGGAAAACGTCCCATCATGTCGTGTCCGGTAAACTGAGGTTGGAAAAAAAAACATGGTTGAAATAACTAGGAAAATACATCTTCTTTCATGGTCCATTTTCAAAAAAAAATGCAGCGACTTCATGGCATAGCGGAGTGGAAAAACGTACACATCGACATCCACCAGGTGATTCAGGTGATTCAATTCGTGAACTTTTGATCCCCAAGTTGGAGGTCACCAACAACTACTTAAAGGATCACTTAAGCATCACAAAAGATGCTTAAGATCTCAGAATTGCCACAACTTGTGGGTCATCATTGCGACTGTTCCAAAGTTCTGGTTGTTTCCCCAAACAAACATTAGCAGATTGCATTTTACAGCACCTCCTCATGGATCAAACTCCCATCCTTTTCTCAGTCGTTGTAAGTTGAAGTGCGAACTGTTGGTTTTTTTTATCTCGAGCCTGGAGGATGTATTTTTCTTGATGTTTTTTTGTGCTTCCAACTACCAAACAGGGGGCCAACATCTGCGGAAAGCAACAAAAGATCAACGGATTTCAGCGAAAATAAAATATGAGCCGATTCCGGATGCAAGTTTCGGTGTGACATCTCGCCCTGTGTTTGACAAGTTTTTTTTGGATAGGATGAGGATGTATATTTTAAAAACAAACGGTTGCTTTTTTTATTGCCGCGTTTGGCTCACTTTTAAAGGGAAAAACACCTTTAGAAAAAAAAAAAAACAGAACCGCAGGAACAAGAATCCGAATTCCGACCATGCAAAGAATCTGACATGAAACCACCTCGGATGAGACCTTCAAGAAATCTGAAGGTAGCCACCTTGAAAATGTCATCTTTTTTTGCGGATCGTAAACGTATCAGGAAGATGCTGGATTTGCAAACCAGCCGATGTATGAAAAAAAAAGGGGCTCGTGTTGTGCACACGAGAGCCCCATGTCTAGATCTAGAAACATCCCAGAAGATTGCGGGAATTTCCATCCAAAATCCCCAAACCCGGGTGTTTCCGAAAAAATGGTGGTACCCCCATTTCACACCCCAATTTTTTTCATTTTTAGTAGGGAAAATCCCATGGGTTTGTTGGGTTAGTCCCACCAGTTTAGGAAACACCGAAAGTCCTTTGGCACCCCATGAGTTTCACATACCATGAAACTTGTTCGTTGTTAGGGCCTCCTCCAACTCATCGATACTCACCTTTTTTCCGAGGCAAAGGCCCAACGGGGAAACACCAAGAAATTGTTTTAGAGATAAAAGAAACGAAAACGAGCTGGGTGGTTGAACCAACCCCATCCTGAAAAAATATGCGAACGTCAAAATTGGGTTCATCTTCCCCAAATTCAGAGGTGAAAAGAAAAAATATTTGAAGTTTCACCACCTAGAAAAGAAACTTAAAATCCAAAGAAGACCACCTATTGATGGAACATGACTCCGACCTGATTGGCATTGCTATCGTCGATCTCATTGAAGATTTGCTGTAACGACTCCTGCCACGATCTTTGATTGGAACGCAGTTGGGGGCAACTTGTTTCTGTTTTCCCTATCCCCAGTGCCCATCCATTGCCACAAATGATTGACCCACCCTCAAAAAAAATTGATCAACATGGTTGTTTGCAGCAAAAAATCGCCTGACCAGCATTTTTTTGAAGGCAAGTTCCAGTCCCTGATCAAACAAAAGCCGGGCCTTTGTCTGACTTCCACAACATGCAATCCGTCAATCCCCATTGGCCAGGTGCCAAATAGAAAAAACACCCCCAAAACCTTTGGCGGCAAGGTGACCATACCATTTCTTCCATCAAAACCCATGCAAAGTAGAACATAAACCAAAAACACCTAGGACGATACTAAACTCTCTTCCAGGGTCCTTGGGACCATGTTTGTTTCCGGGGGGAGGATATGTAATGTCAATGAATGTCACCAACCTCACGCCCACCTTTCATCCAACCCCCCTACGGCTCCATCTGTGCCACTCTCTTGTGCATTTGCTTCCTGCGGAGGTACACGCCCCGGAGAACACCCTTTTTTTTGCGGAGTTTTTTGGAGGAAAAAAACGGAAGAATTAAATCGCCAAAAAACCCAAATCACCTTATCTACCAACACATGCAGCCCCCACCTATTTGAGCCCCCACCTATTTGAGCCCCACACCTGCCACACCTGCAATACCTTTTTTAAACCCTGCCAAGCCACAAGGTGGCGATGTCTTTGTCGGCACTCGCGCTCTCGATGGCGGTATTGACGAACCTGTCATCAAATTGGGAGCGATTCGAAGGTGTTTGATGGAAGCATAGGTACAAGCTACAGCTATTAGGCGCAACTACACTCACTAGACCTGCCAACTGCCAACCCCCCAGAAGCTGTGTGCTTGGAAAATCATCATCTGACTTCCCCCCCAAAAAAAATCGTGATTTTCCGGTGCCCTCAGGAGCAGCAACTTGCTTTGGCAAACAGAAAGTTCACCATGTCATACATTCACTCCTTGACATTTACAGTAAATCAATGATTCGCTTTCAATTTCTTTCCCGCATGCCGATGCTGCCAGAAGGCACACCAGTGACTACATTGAGGATCGTGAAGAAGCCGATGACGATATACCTGGTTGATGCGCTGAATGGCCGTAAGTTGGCACCCCATCTGCAAAAAGAACCGCACACCGAATCTTGCCGTTGCAACTCCCCCCCCCCAAAGTAAGGGCTTTATTTAAGGGCTTATTAACAATTTGGTTTCCCTTATTATTAAACCCTGATTTCCTGGGGGGGGCCGGGCCCCAACCAAGCCCCTCCAACATCAACCAAAAAGGTCCCAGAGAAGCACCCTTCCAAGAGGTGCCTCCCAAATTGACACCCTGAAAAAACCCAGGTTGAAGGCCATGGAAGGCCTGTCGGTCGGTACCTTCCTTTCGATGAGCAAAAAATCCAGTTGATCCAAGGTGCAAATTCATCATTCCCATCGCCACAAGGCCTACATCCTGACTTGGTCACAATGTCACGAGGCAAGTGAAGAGCTGCGTTTTTCGCAGCTGGAAAAACATGAACAACCATTTTTTTGGGGTGGGGAAACAACGAACTTTCAGAAACAGCGCATTTCAAGCTCACAGCTGGATTTTTGCGAAGGAACAACGAATATTTTCAGAAAAAAATATGAAGATTGGCGATGAGCTCGCAACGATGCTGCGCCTTGAGTCCTATATAACTGTCTTCCCAGTTGATACCTCCGGTGATGGCCATGAACAAGGTCATCATACCTGGATCACGGATCCAGGCACGATATTCCCCCAATGCCACGTTTCCCCCAAGAAATAGGGCGTCTTATGACCAGAGATTATTAACCACCGGAAATCCCTTCTTTTCCTGGCAACGGTGGCATTGCAGACATGAGCCCCTTAGATTCCCATGATGTACCCACAGTGACCCATAAGTCCCAAACGAAACACCCGCGGAATCCATAACACTTCGTTGGAGAATTCCCACCCCATCCCCAACCATGCGGCATTTTTGCCAGGATGCTATCCATGACATTGGACCAGTATTCTAAGTTCTTAGGACATTCCGGTATAGCATTGGCATTCCCAGTTGAGTCAATGGTCTGAAATCGGCAATGATCCGTCCTGATGGGCCGAAAAAAGGTGGCAACGGTTGGATTTCGGTTGGCGGTTTGGGGACCGAGGTTTGACCATTGGAAAGGCAAACCACATTTTGCATTTAAAACAGAAGACGACTCAAAGACACTTTTTTTGTGTATATAATATCTATATATTATATATTTATATATAGATATATGTGTGTATATTGTCTCATTTGTAGCAATCTAAGCTAGTTTCTTGTGAAAAAAATGTTGGATTTGCATGAATGTACTATTCCAAACAACTATGAGTTGAAATGGGGCTTCTGCCGGTGAAGGGTTTTCCATCAGAAGGAGCTTCATGCGAAGAAAAATGTGGTCCCCAACAGATGGACCTGAAGGAAGGTCCACCCTGGAAAACTCACAAACGTCCCGTGAAAAGAGGCGTTTTTTCAAAAGGAGAGGATCGTCTTCCAACCATCATTTTTCAGTGGCGAGCTCTTCATTTCAAGGAGGGTAGTTGTTGAAATCCATTCCCACCTCTCTTTTCGGTGGAGATATCCCATTTTTTCAGGTGCTACTAATTAGTTTTTGATGGGTTTTCCTAAGTCAGCAGTGTCAACTAGTTGGACTAACCCAAGAACCCCAACCATCTCCCAAGCCACATCCAGCCGCAACTCATCACAAAAGGCCGATTTTTTGGGGGGAAGCAAAGTGAAGCTGAGCCACACCAATTGTGCAAAGATACAGGAAAAGACATAAAACCTGGAGCCGAGCAAAAAAAACATCACCCCAGCGATGCCCATGTATGCAAAATGAATTGTAGAAGAAAATCTCTCACATGTTTGTCCGCTAGACAACCTCAAGACCTGACAAGCTTCAATAAACCATTCCTTATTTACATATAGATATATGTATACATAGAGATATCAATATATATATATATATATATATCAAGTCATATATATACATAGATCCAATTATCAAACGTATCCTTTAAACTTGGAGAAAAAAAAAACATCCAAAAAAAATCGGGCAGCAAGAACATCCAAGAAACACAATCAACAGCAATAATAAGGTCCATAACAACGAACCCAATGTGCTGAAGATGGAGAGAATCAAACCTCTTAATGCCTCGGTGTCTACCAGCAAGGCAAAGCCATTCAGCTTCCAACCATCCATTTGCAGGTGCGAACTGTCACGTCTGTTAGTTTCAGGGAAGGTTTTTCACACACCTCAATTTCTAGCACATCAACAGTTACTAAACCCAGATATACCTAGATCTCATTGAGTTGAGCCAAGTTTCACTGAAATACCGAAAGAGTCGAATAATGCGCACTCCCCGCAATGTCCGCGCCAGTCGCAGGGCGCGCATCACACGAAAACTCCCCGAACCATCAGCAGTAGCAGACAAGGACTGGGCAGCATAGTCCACCACTGTTTCGGCCACTGAGATGGAGACGATAACAAAATCGAAAATATTCCATAAAGCTTCCTTAGCTCCAATTTCTTTTTAATCAGATCTGGCTTCTTTCCCTTGAACTTTTGTTGAGGGGGGGCGGAGTGGCTTCTTTCTTTTAGGGAGGAAGCTGTTGTAAACCTTTTCTGAGGCAAGGAAAGCCAAACTTTGAACGATTCCCTGCTTATCTTGCGATTCACGGACAGTTTTGGCTGAAAACCTTGACGTCGCAATGATTATTTTAGAGTCACTTTAGCTCAAGCATGGAAAAACCGGGTTAATGATACATTTGATACATGATACTGTTCATGGTGGATTTTCAATCCATCTAGGTTGGTTTGGCGGGCAACAAAATTCCTATCACGAATTCCATCTTGTGTTTTCATGCAAGACATGCGGCAAAAAAAACAACTTTGTGGCCATCCCCGCTGATATCCTCCAAAGATGTGTGCTTTTGGATTTTAGATATTCCAACTTCAAATCACAACCCCTTCAAACCACTACCGACATCCAAGGCATCTCCTCCCCCCAACAACCGAAAAACACAACGACTGACGAGAAACGTCGCCTCGCCAAAATTGGTGGCCTTTTTTTGGCAAACATGCCAGGAATCTCCAGGAAATTCCCTCCCAAAAAAAAATGCTCAAGTTGATGGGAGACGGAAGGTTCTCCCAAAAAAGGGCTGCCGTGCAATGAGCCTTCCCTAATCTCAGATGGATGGGCAAAGGTGGAAAAGGACAAATCATCCCTACATAAATTCAGATCTGACTAATGAGGAGGCACTGGAAGTATCTCCTCATAGAGATCTTCCCACAGGAAGCACCCAAAAACTACATCGGATATCCAACAATATGTCGCCTCAAGAACAGCCACGTTTTGGAAGTGGTTTTTAGTTAAA
>DF243129.1:0-20000 GCA_000507305.1 Breviolum minutum Mf 1.05b.01 | reverse complement strand
TTGATATACCCCGAAGGGTTGTAAGATCGTTTCCGAAATTTCGTTGGCAAAAAATGCCGGAGCGTTGAAAAAACCGGTTTGGAAATCATTCCCCAGATGGATCCATGTCTGGAATATTTACGTACATTTGGCATACATTTGATGATAAATGTAGGTATAAACATTCCATACATGGATCCATGGGATTGTAACTGCTGGAAATCTTTCACACTTCCCTCAGTCTTCAACCCGAAGAATGTCAACATCCCTCCCATCAAGCAGAAAAAAAACCTCTGACGCCAAGCTTCTCTTGGACACGTTGAAGCTCATCAACAACATCCCTGAGAGCTTTATCTTGCTCATCCAATCTTAAAGCCAAGTAATTTTCCATCTTCTCCTTGGCCAAAACACAATGAATTTTTGTTCCACTTGGCTTCAACAAACCGGGCATCCCAAATTTTCATGGGGTTTTTTTACCCAGTTTCAGGTGTTCAAAAAAGCTCAACCCATGAAGCAAACAAGAAAAGATCGTGTGTTTCTTGGTGGGTCATGGTGGTCTCCTAGGTTTCTTTTTATATTTGGGCCAGTTATCCCTCAAGTTTTATTAAATTTCCTGGGTGGTTTCCGAAAGGTTGTAAATTTCCAAGGGTTTTACTAAAATGGAATTCTTCTTAATCCCTCACGGTTGCTAGTTGCTTCATCTGCCCTTTTGGAAATTCAATGAATAAACTGCACAAGTCAATCTACTTAAGGATGTGTTCAATGATCATTCGCAGACCATCAAACAATCACTCATCACAAACAATCACAAGGCGTATTGTGACCTTGTGGAATGGAAGGATGTGACATTGCCAACTTTGTTAGCGGCTGGAAATTGACATAGATTCAATTGGAAAGTGGAACTTCAAAAGGGATTGGTTTTTCTTTAGATTCACAGGCCAGAAACCAACAAAACAAAAAAAACTTGGGTAAACTGGCTGAAAATTCGGCAATCGGAAAAAAAAACATAAAAGCTGAACAAGCCTGCAAAAACACCTTGGAAAAAAAAAACAAGAACATTATGGTGCCCTAAATCCAACCCTTTTAAGTCTTAACTCCAACAACTCCTCCCTACCCAAAACAATTTTTAAAAAATTAAGAAAAAAACCTCTTGGGTCCACAATCACTAACCTTGGGAAAAAGTGATGCTAGACACTCAGCACCTTGGTCAGAATCTCCAGCTTTATTTAACAGCTCCTGGAAGATCCCGCCCCAACGAAGTGGGTTCCTACAGACAAGTCTCCAGTTTCTCTAGCACTGGTGCAAAGTTGTTGCCATTCCCATCCGATGTGCACTCCATGGCGGCAACAACAAGAAATCGATGAGTCTTTTTTCTGAGATGTGTATATATCTCTCTCTACATTTATATGTGCAAATACCAGTTTTAGGCGTAAGCTACTCCGAGCTGCTACACACTTTTCCTTTGATATGAGAGAAAGCTGTGACAGAAACCCAGCTATCCATGTTGACGCAGAAATGCAACTTTCTGCAACTGCCGGAGGAGCCTCACACAGAAGCTGAATGCTTCTGTTGTTGGTAAGATGTTCACGGCCTGCACCCTCTTCCTAGGAATCTTTTTCTGTGAATGCTTCGCGGACTTCACTGAAAAAGATGAACGTCCAAGAGCCAAAAAAACAGTTTTTGTTTGGCCGCCGATTGATTTCACCCCTACGCGGAGACACCAGAATGAAGCGAGTTGATGACGAAAGAGATGTTACATATGGAAATATGGATAGAAAAGCACTAAAGAGTCCACAGTGATATGAGAAATATTGAATATATACTCTTGAACATGAGAAAATTAACATGTTAGGCTGCAGTGGATTTTTGCTTAATGACATTGAATTGACGTCCGACATGTATGTCTATTTATATGATATCTTTACGATCTTTTATGATTTCTGCTCATGTATGCTTTCTTCCTTTAACTCCAAACGACCTGCCACCCTGAAAAAAAATCTTCAACCGGGTGGCCTCACATTAGAGAACTTTATGACTTGGGATGGCGTCCCAAGATGTCAGTGGCAAGGTTCATGAGAATCCCATGGAAAAAATGGCATCATCCTTAGTGGTGACTAGAATCCTGGGAGAAGAAAACATCCTAATCCGATTATCATCCTTCTTCTTATTCTTCTTATCCTTGCTATGATTAAAAACACATACACACACATATATAAGTATATATATAAGTATATATAAGTATATATTTACATACATATACCTCCAACCACCCCCCAAAAACAAAAACTGGAAAAACAAAAAAAAAAACAAGGTGTATGAAAAATTCCATTCCCTTCCCTCCAACCTCTCGCAGGGTTGGACGAAACCCACTTCCGGGTGCCAAGGTTGTCATGGCATCCGGGACAACCTACAGGTCACCCCCTCCAGGCCCTGGACGTAAGGGTTTTGCAGCTTCGGCCTTACTAAGGGAAACCAATGGAACCTAATAAGCCCTTTATAAGGCCTTATTTTTTTGGGGGGGGGAGGGGTACGTTATGGGGGGGGTTGGTTGATTCGCCATGGACAATTTCTTACCTGAACTGCTAGTTGTGTACTTGACCCAATTTGGCCCTCGACTAAGTTGTGGAGTGACAGAAAAAAAACACATCCTTTTTTTTTTTGATAGATCTATCCAGAACTCCCACCAAAAAGAAAAGGTAAGTTGAAGCAGCATTGTTCAATGGTATTCTAGTTGGTGGTTTCAAGCCATTTGAAAAATATGCGCGTCAAATTGGATCATTTCCCCAGGTAGGGGGTGAAAATTCAAAAAAAAACGAAACCACCACCCTAGTCTCTTCTCTTCTCTTCGATTTTTTTGCTCCGAGCCGAAAAGAAATGGAAACGGCAACGGGAATTTTTGTTTTCCGCGTGGAAGCCTTGACCTTAAAGGTTACCAGCTTCCAAGGCGCAGTGGAAGTCAAAAAACTCCTCCCCAAACAATCATTTAACACCAAAATCCCTTGAAGCTTACCAAAGAAAAATCAACTCCGGTGAGGTCCTGGAGGGTTGTGAACCACATCCAAACAGAAGGGATGTTGATGTGATATGATTTGATAAGTCCGTACCTTTTTTTACCAGGGGAAAAAACATCTCCGTTTAGATCAAAGGCAATCTGGTTTTTGGGTAGGCCCAACTTGGAAAATGCTTCCTAATCCAAAAATCATCTAGCCAGGATGGCTCCCACTCTTTTAACCCTTTGATTTTTAAACGCCGAAGTTTGAAGTATTTTTTTTTTTCATATCGACCAAAAAAAATGGTGGAAAAGATGACACCATTAATGAATATGGCTAGGTGGAACATGGCCATCTTGATGAGTGTTGAGTGGTGGACTCTTACTTCAGAATCCCGAAGCTCTGAAACATTGGTTTTCTGTTTCTCTCCAAGAGATTTCCCACTGAAAATTCCGGGACACGAAGAGTCCGACACGATGCAACTGAGTCTTCAGATAACTTGGCACAGGCAACAAAAACCTGTCGAAACCTGCTTCAAGTTGACTATGCACAAAAAAAAACATGTCCTGTTTCCCCATGGAAACGCCCATCTCAAATCAGGGAGAGACTTGTGGTTATTTACCCCTAAGTAAACCCAAGCCTTCCCTAATAAAAGTTGGAACTACCGCAAACATGCAGCCGCCATTAGTCCTTGAAACCCCAGGTTTAGTGGCACCAAAAAGCACAGCACCGCGCTGTAAAGCCATGTTTTTATCGCACAAAATAGACACATGGCATTTCGCCCGGAGGCGTGGAAGACCGGAGGCTTTATCAAAAAAAGCAGCCCAGGCCGTTGCGGTGGCACTGGAAGGAAGCTCGTGCCCAAGTGGGGTGCAATTTGTCACTCTGAAACTTTAAGGGGCTTCACCGTTCGGATCTTGTTTTCGGAATCACCAGTTTCTCCCAAAAGATTCCGGCCTGGTTTGGAAAACACCTGAGCTGTACGTGAAAAAGACCCTGACATGAACCAGGGAATACTAGTTGGTGAATAGTGAACCGTTCTTTATGGCTGGCCTCCTAATCCCTTTTCTGACTGGGTAACCCAAGGTTTTGGTCAATGTTCACCTTGATTTTTTCATGCACCCAGGCCGAACTTTTGATCCTTGCCGAACGGAACTACAAGATTTCCTGGCACGGAACATCATGACCGGGCGATTGGCCCATCATGGGTCAGAAGTCACAAACTATTTCAACCAGGTCTGGGAATCTTAAGACACTTTGCCTGAGAAAACACAAGTCTCAAAACCTATGGACCTCTGGCTGCACGAATGCTCAAATGTTGCCGACTCTTCGGTCTAAAGTTCAAGTGGGGCACTTCCTGCCCCCTCCACCCCCAAAAAAAAGAAACATGAGCCCTGAAGGTCTGTGAAATGGTACTGTCATTAAAAGGAAAGTTGCGCCAACTTCGTTGCAAAGATCAATCCATGAATCCATCTCTGGCATCTTGGCACCACCCATGGTTCAAACATTGAAGACCCCAAAGCCCCATGCTATCCAATGGAAGGAAGGTCTAAATCAGCTCACAATTCCTGGGGTGATTTATTTCAAAACACTTCATAATCTGCGAATCACCACTGAGAAGAACGATCAGATCTTCTGAAGTGACCTACCGGGTAAGTTGGCTTGGCTTTCTGGACATAGTCCAGCTAACTAACCAGTTGTAGTATAACGCATTTTTATCAAAAAAAAAACCATCATGTCTTGAAGCATCACAATTTTGTGCATTGTTTCCTACGCATCAGCCGATACAAGTTGTAACTTTGACATCCTGAAGCATCATTTGCACTTCTGACTTTGGATTTCTTCGGTGTCCGTGGGGAAGACCTACGGATCACTCAGATATCGCGATTCACTGGACCATCCACTGCAGCAGCAACAAAATCGCCGCGAGGGACGTGACCTGCGATTTTTTGGTGAGGATCAAATCAGGGAGAAATACATTAAGAATCCAAGCTGCAAAACAGAACTTATTGATCAATCAAGTTCTCATTTCAAAATTTTCATCCATAAAAAATTGCATACGTCAAAGTTCAAAATTTGAAAGGTCCCACAGAATACGTGGAGAGGGGGCAAGTCTACTCACTTGTTGCTCTACCATCATTCACTTCCCACATTGATCATTTGCAGCTTCACTGTCCCTTCTGAACGGTCTTCCATTACTTCTTGGTTGCCAGGGGTCAAAATCATAACTCACTAGTAATCTACATATGAGTGTTTCCTTAAATGGTGGTACTCCCAAAACACCCCAAAATGATCATTTTTAGTAGGAAAACCATGGTTGTTGGGTACCACCATTTTAGGAAACCCCCATATAATTTAAGCTCGGTACTACCAAATCCCTCACCAAAAACCCGTGAAAAATCCTGAAAGTTTCCTACCCCCAGGACCTCCCTGGTGAAGGCCGAACACTTCTCGGGTGGTGGATCACCTGAAGGTGGAAATTTTGGCCAATCTTTTTTTCTTCGGGAAAACCAAGGGTTTTTTCATGTTTGGCCCTTTTAAAAACGGAAGAAACCCACCAGTCTTCGCCATGTTTTTGGGGGCATGGGGGGGTTGTGGTTAAAGAGAGGGGATTCTTCTAAAATTTGATTCACATGAAATTTTAAAGTGTCAAAAAAAACAAGTTGATTCATTGATAGATTGATAGACAGACAGACAGACAGACAGACAGACAGACAGACAGACAGACAGACAGACAGACAGACAGACAGAGAGATAGATAGATAGATAGATAGATAGATAGATAGATAGATAGATAGATAGATAGATAGATAGATAGATAGATAGCTAGCTTGAAACAAAGGCATATACAGTATATATATACATGTATCGATGTATAAAACTATGCAAAAGAATATGCCACAAAAAGAAAATATAGACTAGTAATAAATCTATAGAAATAGATTTGATATACTGCATGTGCACGAAAACCTTCGGTATGTTCATCTATAGTTTCCAGGGTGTAAAGGGCTTAGCATCTCTCTCCTGTTTTGGTGGTAGCAAGACACCAAAAAAAAAAACAAGCCATGGAGGGGGGGGTGATGCCAATCACAGTTTTCTCCCATTTTTCTTCCAAGCTCTTCACTCAAAAAACAAAGGTCCCCGGCATTCGCCCTCTTCTTCCGGCTCTCCTTCACAAGCTTTTCCTGATGCTCCAGTCACGGTTTGAAACCGCCCAAGATGTAAACATCGCTACGGAGAATTACATGGAAAAAAACCGGTATAAGGGGCCCTTTATATACCCCTTTTATTGTAACACCAGGAAGACAAGAACAACCACCAGGAACCGACCAGGACAGATTCACAATGTCATTATCCACATTGAGGAAGGCCAAGGCTTTGAGCGTTTGAGTCCAACTACCTTGATTTTACCCCCAGAAAAAAATGAACATGGAGCCTGAAAATCAGCCCCTTGTTGGAAAGCAAGCAAAAAATATACTTAAAATCATACAAACCTCCAGGAAATTTGGGCTTCAAAATGTGATTCGCCAACCTTCCCGCCTGAATGTTTTGCTTCCGTCTCCACCTCCCGCGTATGCTTCCGGGTGCCATTTCCTAGGTCGGCAAAGGTGTTTTGGTTGTGCCCCAAAAAATTCCTATGGTTTCCTATCAAAATCAAGGCGACAAAAAATCCGCCAAAACTACCAGAAACAGTTGAAATTCATAAATCTCACAGCTGGAGGTGCTTAAGCTAGGACTGGAGAAGAGGTAACCATCCAACTACAAACATAGACAAACAGAAACAAACATACCTGGACCTTCTAAAGGCTGCCAAATGGTTCCCTTTCAAGGGTGGGACAATTCACCATCCCTCAGGGTTTTTTCCTTGGCAAATACATAAGTTGCATGTTGCATATCTTCCCTTCTCCCCCCATGAAATGCTTCACTGCCCTTGTTGTGGTAAAGTGGTACATACCAACCCCAAGGCTAAATGATCATTTCAAGCCGAGCTGCCGCAGGTCACGCTGCAGTCGGCCCAGTCCCCCCACTCGCCATATTTACCTCCAATTTTTTTCAGGAGATTTGAACATGGGTGATACTGTTGATGGCTGAAATCCCAAACAACCACCTGAGATAGTGCTGAAACCCTATAACAAAATGGGATAAACTACCAACCTCAACTGGTGATCGCAGGATTTCAGCCATCAACAGTATGGAAGGGATCAGGATTAAAGATCATGTAATGAATGTGATTCATTCAACACACAAAAAAACAACCATCAAAACGAGCAAAAGAAACAAGCTTCGTTTAAATAAATGAATAAAAAATCAAGAACTCACCACAATGATCGGATTCATGCGACAAATATCACGTTGCAAGATATACTCCAAGGTAACATACTGGTTTCACATGACTGGCTGTCGTGATGCAATCGACTGGGCAGGGCTGTGTTCCGCATTTCTTCTCCTCCTGGAGTTCCATTTGGGTGTCTGGAAGGGTGCTGGGTGTGTCCAGGTGGTCGGTGAAAAATTCATGAATTTCTCGGTTTCTTACAGGTTTCGGAGCCACAAAAAAGTTGAGGTTTGTATTCCATGTATGTTTTAGGCATTTTTTGAAACATCCGAAGTGGTTAAACGTAGAGAGCTGCGGTGTGGCAGAATGCAAATGTACAGTTTCATATATATATATATATTTACATATAATAATAAGAATTGAATAATATACTATTTATTCTCAATATGATTGTACACCTTTGTATCATTTTTCAGATTCTCAAGCCAGATTTGCGGGATCCCTGTCACCAAAAAAATCCGTGTTCCTTCGCAGCACCAGCACATTTGGCCCCTCCATGAGCTGCTTGAGTTTTCACCCCACGGGTACGAGCTTGTATACCACCACCACAACTCTTGGAGCACCTTGCACAAAGAACCACAGGCTTCACCAAAAATGTAGGACCGAGTTAGTAAGCTGTATGGATACATCTTCAAGGGAAAGCCCCACCCCCAAAACGGCCTGAAAAAGTACAGTTACCTCCATTTTGGGTACCCCAAACTTTTGGTGAAGGGTGGTTTCCGACCAGATCCTCAAGATCTTCACCTGATAAACGCCCCCTTCTTGGTTTTGGGGTGGGAGAATGAGGGGAGAAAAAAAAAGGTTGGAAAAAAAAACAACCATAAGTCCATAAGACTCTTGAAGTCAGATTAGAACATCACATGGCCACTATGCTTGATTGATGGCTGCAATTGAGTCTATAAAGGCTGAAGTTCGCGCACAAAGCCTCAACCCTTCGAGAATCTTGGCCCGGTTTCGGATTAGACATATGATACGGTCCTGGGGACGTTTTCCCACAATGCAACCCTGGCAAGTGAAGATGAAAAAGGGCCACTAGCCAAATATGAAACCACCAAACTAATTGTGATGGTGATGCTTCGATGGTGATGATATCATTGCGCTAATGCTGGCATGCACGACCCGTATGACAAGTCAAACCTTGTCTTTAATTCAGAGGGGTCCCATTTTAGTGTCAAAAAATGACACTTTTCCGGGTTTCCCCCTCACCTCCCCCCCTAAGCAGACAAAAATTCAAATGACTCCAAATGTATGTCATTTTCTTCAAGACTCACTAGCCGAGTCGAGGAGAAAAAAAACAAATGTCATGTGTAATTTTTACCCGGATCTATGGGAGGTCTACCACAAAAAATCACTGCCAAAACGCCAAAAATGCCGGGAAAAGTTCCAAAAAAGCGTCAGAAGGTGAAGAAACTTTTCCAGTTGGATTTTTGGGTCGTTCTGCTGGCTGTCCCAAAAAGTCGTCCAAAAAAAAAAGGGGTGGATACACCGTCCTTGACCCAGACAGGCAGTTGGTACCTGCCAGGCGCCATCCCAACCAACTTCCAACCATCCATTTGGAGGTGCTTTTGCTTTTAGTTTCAGGGAGAGTTTTTTCGGCGTCTTCCAATCTTTTCGGCGTCGAAACCAAAAACCAAGATGCTTTTGCCATGCACCGAAAGGATGCCACACGCAATTGATGGGGCAAGCATGTTTATTGCATGCCTGTTTCGCCTCAAGTCGCAGTCTCAGGTTAAGAAGCTGTGTCCCAGAGCGCGGTGGGACCTGGAGGGCCCCCCAAGAAGGAACCCGAGTTGGTGGGGGTCAACCCACACATTTGAAAAATATTAGGCGCAAATCAAATTGGATCAAATTTTCCCAAGAGTGAAAAAATTCAAGAAATATTTGAAACCAACACGAAAAGATCAATGGTTTTTGTAGGGGAAAAAATCAGTTCACTCAAAACCTGCGCTTTTTTTGGCCCAAAAAACGCCTACAGGGCCCTTTTGCCAAATCTTAGACAAAAACTAAGCCATCTATGTCATCCAAAATCCTAATCCAAGGCAGTATCAAAGGATAGAGGTACTCCAATTTTCCCATTTAGAAAAAAATGTGCAGAAAAAACCCGGACCCATTTGCAGCCCACGTTCCAACCATGAGTACCAGAGTGGACCGATAAAAGGTGTGACTTCAGGAATTTTTGAGTCACATCTTTTTCGTAATCTGAAAGGTGGAAGTTACTGATGGATGGCAACGAATCATCTTAGAAAGTTAGATAGATTCCAACTTTGTTCCCATTCTAAGATGCAAATTTCAGGTAAAAACCTGTCTTTCATCTATGGTAAAAATGGTAAAATAAATGCGTGACTGATGTGTGTACTCAAATCTCTTCAGGTCAGAGTTGCGTGCGTGTCCAACCGACGAAAAAAACAACAAAAATGATATTTTGACCGCTTGGGGAAAAAAGAGGCAAGTCTTCTATCCGTTGGAGAAATAAACGATTCATGACGATTCTGCTAAAAGAATGTTTGGCTGGGCGGCCAAGGTCTATGGTCACATGAAGATATCCACATTTCGTGAACAATACTCAGCTGCACATAGACAGAATTCTAGGGTGAACCAACCCTTCATACGGGAAATGCTTGGGTAGCCCTATAAGCTCGTCGACAATGTGCAGCTAAGAACAGCTAGGCTAGATCCATGATTTCACGTCACTTCCCCACTGCAGTCCAGGCTTCCACGGCGCCCCCCGTGCATCCAGCGCCACCATGCGCGGCATGTACCTTCACTCCTCGCTTCCGTTCCTGTGTTCCACCTCCGCAACCTTTGGTGCACCTTGACGGTAGGCGGATTCCCCCATCCACCAACGATCTTTCAAAACGATGGGAGCCTTTGAGGTCCAGCATTTATATAGATAAATAAAAAATTCTTTTAACTGAAACTCAAGCTAAGACTAAGACTGATTTGAACTTTTTCAATCCTTCATTTGAAAAAAGAAAGATTGGGCCCCGGGTGTTTGGTGAAAAAAGGACTCGGCAGATGGGGCCCCACATGTAGTTTTCACTGCTTCTATCAAGGCCGCGCTCGACTTCATCGAGGGTTTCCATCCAAGCTGAAAAATCGACCTGCGCCCTCAAAGCATGTCCAATCATTCTTTGCTTTAGTGATTTTTGAGTCTCAAAAAAAAACAAAAAATCACAGGACCGCGTTTTTTTTTGCGTCTTGGGCATTACCAACACCCAAACAATGAAAACTATGTTGATATTTGTTGGAGAATTTCATCAAACACCATGAATTGCCATTTATCAAGTCTAAACCTACCCCTCTCAGACCAACGGATCCCTAGATCCATTTTTACCGCCCGTTTTTTTCGAGCTCCCCCACTTTGACCAAGCACCCCAACCATGCCATACGCAATTCACTGCCCTGAGCCCATTTTAGTCCATGCAATTTGACAATGGCATGCCATGTGCAAGGGAAACCACCACCTGGGACCTTGAACTTTGGACTTGCCAATGGCAGCTGCAACAAGAACTTGTCATGACCACATCGGAAGCTTTCGGTTTTTCAAGTTGGATGAGTTGACATGAATCCTAGCATGGTAATTCCCTTCAAATTAAGTGCCGTAGAGATTGCCGTATCTCCAAAATTTTGATGATGGCTTCATCAAGAAAGAAACAACCAGCCATGGTCTTTTTTGGAGGCTTGGGCTTCAGCTATTCAAAACGTTAAGGTAAAAAAAACAGGTTGCCTCATAGCTTCAACTTTTGTGGAGACACAAAAAAGCAGAGCCGTTTTGTAGGTCTTGTGTTGATGGTTTTTTGCCGAGGGATCAAAAAAAAGATTCTGCTGACTGCCCAACAGCTTCGCCAGGGACAAGTTAGGTGATTCATGAATAACACTCCCTAAAACGAACATGACATAACCTATTTTTCAAAGGCCGACCATGCCCCGAAATGAAAATTCATCTTCCAAGCTTTGAGAAAATCAGGGTCACCCCACCCCTGTTCAACTTTGAATCCCTGAAATTGAAGGATGCTTGGAAGAAAAAAAAACCACGATCCTCCTGCTTCCTTTTTGGGAGTTGGCCCATTTTCAGCAGGGAAGGTGATCACCTGGACCTACCTAAACAGGCTCCAACCTCAGGCTCCAACCGTCGTTCACCCATAACAGCCGAGCTGCCGGCGTCGGCTGCGGCGACGACGTCCCCACCTTTCATTCTCAAAGATGAGTTCCTCGCCCTCAGCCAACTCATGTCGCTCATGTCGTCCACCAGCCTGAGGCGAAAAAAGGCGTGAAGCTCCACAAGGGCCAACAAAAAACGCATGGAAAAACCACTTAGAGTTGCGGGGATTCACAGCCGTTCGTTCAGATGCGACGTTTTGAAGCAACAAAAAGTCGCACCAGTCAGTCTTTGCCTCGAGGAGTTCTGCTTCATCTTTTGCTTCATCTTTGGCTTCATCTGTTGCTTCATCTGGTTTGTCTTCTTCCTCCTGTGGCATTCATGATCATGGCAGCTTTCAATGGAAACCAAGCTCCATTGATTCATCATGGAAAAAAAACGGAGCACAGCGTCATCAAACCTCAGGCTATGTATACAGCACATAATGCATCCGTTGATATGTGCATATGTAAATCTATACATATATATATATATAGATATAGACACCAAGGTGGACATAAGGTTTTTCGAACAAGGAGTGGCCAGAAAAAGATGATGTCTTGGAGTGCCAAGATAACATCCCCTTGAAAACTAACACATTTCCTGAAAATTGATGGTTGGAAGATAAAAATGTCTTTTTGCAAAGGCATTCCATCACGCTGTTGTATTCTGCCAACGGAGGTTATAGCTCAGATCATCTACTAGTTGGAAGATTTTTCGAAGGCGTTGAATGTTCTCGTTGACTGTTTTTCCCCCCTCCCCAACTGTGACCTCGTGATCATCCATTCTCTTGCCTTCATGAAGCTCTGTATCTTTTTCGGGCTCCTTGCATGGATGGAAAATATTCCCACTCCTTTGGGGTGTCCAGGAGCTAACCAATTTCCAGTCGGAAGAGAAGTCAATTTTTTTGAACTTTGAACAAGTTCAAGAAACTATCAATAGCCTTAAAAAAAACATAAATTATAATACAACTTTCAACGTTTTTGACGGCTTTTGGGGGTGGATTCACTGAAAGAAAGGAATCCAAGAACATCCAAGAACACCCGACCCACAGGTCAGAAACCTACTTCCGAGGTTGCGGGAAATGTTGCGCCAACAGGGCTGCAGTATCACTATCACCCAAGTTTTTCTTAAGAGAAAAAAAAACATGGCAAACACTAGCGAAAACAAACCTGGGGGATTCTAAGGTTCCAGAGACACAAAAATTTCTGAAAGAAGATCGACCCCAAATGGATCTTGTCATTTAATCTCAAAGTGGCATCGCCTTTTTTTCCTGCGGCCTGCCTCGTGACCTTCTGAAAGCTCAGTGTCATGTACTGGCTCCTTGGAGCAGCTTTTGAGGATTGCAGTATTAGGACTTAGCAACTTACAACTCACACTGTTGCATTGGAGTTTCCCTCCCACGCCTCATCAGGAGCTTCATGCATCAAAATCCTGCCATCTTGAGACACCTCTGCTTGCAAGTGTGCCTGGGGATGGCTATGTGGCGTTTCAGCCACACAAAGGTACGTGACCTGAGTTTCACAGAATTTCATAAGTTTTTAAGGCAAGCAAGTGATACACGGGGTCTCATGTCCCCTAACAGAACAGGCTATACAATCCACCATGAACACGGATGGATTAAGAATCCTGAAAAGAGCGGATGTTCAGCCAGCTGTTATAGTTTTGCTCACTGAGGACAAATGTACATTAAAGGAAATCAGAAATCAACTTATGTAACGGTCCCACATTGTCAAAATTGTTG
This sequence comes from Breviolum minutum Mf 1.05b.01, assembly GCA_000507305.1. NCBI lineage: Eukaryota > Dinophyceae > Suessiales > Symbiodiniaceae > Breviolum > Breviolum minutum. Next base: position 6,816 of record DF243129.1, on the reverse strand, counting down.
TGGTTAGAATCTCAGCAATGTCGTGAAAGAAACGCAACTAAGGTCACGGCAATTGCACAAACTAAGAAACGGAAGGCCATTTGCGACATGTCAAGTGATGCAACCTGCCTGCCGACAACTAACCTAGCCACGACGTGACTTTGAAGCCAAGAAAACACGGTTCATTGCTGCGCCATGCTTTCAAATGAGGAAATGGTATGGGAAATGACAAGTTGTATGGAAAATGACAGGTTGTCCTTCGGTGGAATTGATTTGAACAGAAGCATTTGTTATATTTTCAAACCTATGTTAGACCGTTAGACCCTTAATGTTCAAACTCAGTTGTGTTTTGTCCAAGGAATGATGACGAAGTCAGTGCCAGCATCCCAATGCTTAGTCATCCGTTGTAGTTGTGTTGGATGTGCGGTCGTGACGAATCGTTGATATGGTGATCAGAAAAGAACAAGAGAAAATTCGAAACCATATGACGGAGGGGTTGACGCCACCTGGTTTTTCTTTCGTTGCAACCACCCTATCCGACCAAAGCTTTCTGAACAAGCATGGCGCACAAAACCTTGGAAAGAAACATTGAAAAAATAATTTCAGCAGTGGCTTGAGAAAAAGTGGATGAACGAAAGACCGATGGTGATGAAAACAGTGTCACCAAGAAGAAGAAGAAGAAGAAGAAGAAGAAGAACAAGAACAAGAAGAAGCTGATGAAGCTGATGAATCTGATCAACATGAAGATGATGAAGAAAACAAAAATGAATAAGAGAAACTGAATGAAGTAGATAAACAAATGAAGAAAATGACGAAAACGAAAACGATGACGATGACGATGACGATGAAAAACATGCAGTAGACGCGCTTGGGTGTCTGGTTGCCCAATGTCAGGCACTGCGGGGGAACCGAGGGAACCAGGAGGAATCGAAATGGAAGGAGAAAATACGTAAAACACTATTTCTAATAATCTACCACATTTATTGATGCGGATCGTTTAAATAATATAAGGAAAAAATTTGGACATGAATCATGGTTATTTTTGCTGGAACATCAATAAGCGCCGTCATTTTTTATGTTTAATTGGATTGGATTGTAAAAAAAAATCCTTACCACATTCATTCGGGACAGAACACCTCTTTACCAAAGGCGGCAACCGACTTTTTCAAAAAGGTTGGTCATTTTGTTTGTCAAAAAACACATGGTAAGCCATGAAACAATTCATCGCCAAAATCATCAATTAAATTTGGATAAATCAATTTATTTCCACCTCCATAGCATATCCCTTTCCAAGCGACATATTTGTTGAAAGATTGGGCGGGGGAAAAAAATTACCAACCATGCTCATTCACAACTATTGTCAATTAAAGCTTATAGAGGTTGCCTTGATTCAAAGTTGATTGCGGGAAAAAACACTGAATGGAATTCCGAAATCTGGTTTGCAGGTTAAGGTTTGGCTCACGACTCTCACGGTCGTGCCATAGCAAATATCCTTGGCAAAGCCGAACGTTCAGCAACCTTTCATTCATTGGTTGAAAGTTTTCCCCAAAGTGGTCAGTGCATGTGTTTTGGACGGTGCTTTGCTGAAATGGAACGGAAACTGTTGGCAAAATGGAGAAGCCATGACCCATCCGGAACGGCTGACACGTATCATGTATGCAAATGATTTGATGTTATCTGCCCGTCCCCTTTGCCACTTTTGATCGTGATGTTGAAGTCATACAGCTGGATGTCCCAGACACAGCTGGGCTACCAAATTTTCACCCTTTGTGCGATTTTGGCAGCAAATATTGGCGCAAGATACGAGACTTTGGTTCCATCTCAGGGAGGATGTCATTCAATTCTGCAAACGTTAAATTTGCTGTTTGTAAAATTTTATATTTATCGGGTAGGATTCCGCCGATCACCTGCGCCCAAATGGGCTGCCCACGTGCATGCAAATTTGATTTTGATTTCGACAGTGGCCCTTGTTGGTTTCACACCTTGCGCCCTAAATAGGCCGCCGACAAGCATGCACGCCTGGGCTGTCGATATTACTTTTGATAAATGTTGCAAGCGGGCAACGGCAACATATTCTAATATTGTGCCCGAGGGCATCAACTACGGCAAGCTGTCCCCACCCAAACATTGATTTTTTCCACAAATTAGCGTTGGCTACATTGCGAACCGTCCACCCACTAGTCCGACGAAACGACCACTAGAATTGGAACCGCGTGCAGAAAGAGCGGCAGGTGACCAAACACATGGGTCACAAACATTGTAGACTTTGCGCGGTGGAAGCGGTGCTTTGTGGGACCAATCAAAGCTTGAGTTAAAACAATTTTGTTCTCACGCCTGTCCCTGCCCCTTAAAACGGACTCGCCGTTGGGGTGCAGGTTTGGCCTTTTCTTGTTTCCCCCGAAAACGGGGTGGAAAGTTCGCAATACTACACTGATGACACGGCCCAATTTGCCCTCACAAATTTTCTGTGTGGATTTGAGATTTGGTTTAATTTTTGTTGCAATCGTTCGTCCCGTACAAGCAAGATTTCATTCATGCCATTATCAACATCAACAAACTCCAGACGTAAGCCCCGGGAATGACCGCACCAGTCGTCGGAATTCACCCTCAACGATGCTCACAAGGTGTCGGATATTGCGATGTCCAACGGCGAAGCAAGCAGCAATCGAAATCATTTTTCCGATGTCCAACGGCGAAGCAAGCAGCAATCAATTTTTTTTAAATTTCAATTTCAGCGCCCAACACAAGTGTACGCCAAAGGCATGTACAGGGGCATGGTCTTTGCAGAATTCAAGGACACATATGAAAGAGACATGGCCGTGACTTTGCTGAGGACAGCTGGTCTGAAGAACGCTGGCAAGCAAGTTTGGGCATCCCAGGACCGTGATCCAGTCGACCGAGCCGCGCGTAACCTCGCTATGGTTTGAAGCGGTTGTTCAAAGAGCACCGGGAGGTACCATACCATGTCAACAGTTCAGAAGTTGCACCATACACTTTTGACCATGGGTGGGGAATTGGCGTTGACAGCCCACGTGTCCAAACCAGTTGATTATGAATGGTATGGGGACTGGTTGACCTGGAAGGAATTTCATGACAGCCATGGTATCAAAGATTTGCTGCAAAAATGAAGAATTGATTATGCGTACATCCAAGAGCTCCAAAGGCTCCGTGAAAGGAACGTCCAAGGGGGCGAACCGCCCATAGGGAGTCGGGCACATGGGTATGGGCAATGGCGTTGTTTCACAGACAGCTGATGCTTTCAATTTTTCATACAGCATTCACGGATCCGGCAATGGCCGTTGTGAATCAACAGGTGTACTTCGGAAGTTTACAGACCAGTTCTACCAATTTTGTTGTTGCATCATGGAACATCGAAGGCTTCACAACATCGAAAATAGATGAGTTGCAAGTACATATGATCAATCGAAAGGTTGGAATTATGTGCCTTCAAGAGGCTCATTGGAATGATTTTGCATACTTTGTTCTAGCTGCTGGTTTTTTGCTCATAACTTCTGGCCAGGAGGGTGAGGCATATGCAGGCGTTGGTTTCTTGGTCGCCCCTCATTGCCGCCGGAGTGTCGTTGGTTTCTGCCAAGTATCTGGTCGGCAAGCATCGCTGAAAATGCGTGTGCCGGGTGGGAAAATGGTGGTTTGCAGCCTTTATGATTCCGTCATCACTCCCACAATTGTATTTGGCCTTATGACCTGTCCCTTGACTTCGAATCAGCTTCAGAAACTAGAAGTGGTGAGAAACCGTATGCTTCGTTCAATTGTTGGATGGGCACCCCTGGTGGACAATGATTGGCATGCATTGATGCAAAAAATGAACAAAAAATTGGAAAATGCACAGCAAATATTCAATGTTAGACCATGGACTGAGAGATTGTTGGTTGGGAGATTTCGTTTTGCAGCGAAGATTGCATCTGCAGTGAATTCCTGGGCCCTTATTACAAGTGAATGGTATCCCTACCAGAGGTGGAAAATGAATTATTGTGTAGAACCTCGCAGACGAATTGGTCGCCCAGCGAAACGCTGGGATGATCAAATTGAATCTTTTGCACAGGAAATTTTCCATTCATCATGGTTTCAGGCGGCTAAATCTGAGACATGGAGCTCTCATGAGAAGGCTTTTGTAAAGTGGTGCTTGGAATGTTGATGTTTGGTTGTAGTAGTTTCCCATGTCCCTCGCGGACCGTAGCTTTGACTCGGACGGGAATTGTGTGTGTGTGTGCAGCCTTTATGATCCTCATCAAAGGAAACCATATGAAGGAAGGCTTCAACTTTACCAAAAATCCAGTGAATCAATTGGCAAATTATCTCGGCACAGGCCATTATTGGTTCTTAGCGACTTCAATGCAGGGTTACACACTCTCGGTTTGCTGGTTGGGCGAATATATCTTTGGATACACCTCAGCCGAACCTCACCCAGAGTCAAACCGACAACTTTTGCTAGAACTTTGCAAGGCGCTGGACCTTGTTGTTGGTAACGTTGTCTTTGCTCAACCACCAAGTCGGCAGGTCACTGTGTGCAATGTGGGTTCCAATCCATGCTCTGCATTGATTCCTGCCAATTTTGGACAAATATATTTTATCCTTACCAAGACGGATTGGCTACGTGTATTACAAGATGTGGCCTCTTGCATGGATATGGCTTTGGCATCACATCACTTCCCCATCATTGTGCAATTCGATGTTGCAATCCCGAAGCAAGTTGCCCAACCCCGAGTTCATCAATTTGATGTCGCGTCTTTCGAATCCCATGTTGTCGGCAGCAGGTCTTGTGAATTATTACAGACCCAAATGGAAAACTTACATGCAGACCACCTCTCCACCAATGAGATGTGTGCTAACATGCGAATTTGCTATGAACAAGTTGCTGGTGAATGCTTGCCAAAAGCTTCCCGCAGAGCTCGCAAACCATGGATTTCAAATATTACATTGCAATTGATTTCGGGTTGGATGTTGCCAGAGCAGCACAATCATGAACGTGAAAAACGCTTGACGAATGCGGTGAGGACAGACAGGACGCAATGGCTCAATAACATGCTTGATAAGGAGCACTGGAGGGAAATCAGGAAATTGAGAAAAAGTTTTTGTCCCAAACAAGGACGCCCGAAAAAAGGCCAGGACGTTGTGGAAAGCAATCCCCGGGCAGGTGTGCTAGCCAAGCATTTTGAAACAGTCCAGTGCTGCAGTCGTTTTACGACGGGAGCCAGTGGTGACAGACTCGAACCCCCCCTACCAATGTGGCAGGATGACATCACAGTTGAGGAAATGATTTTTGCAGCAACAACATTGAAAAACCGGAAGGCAACGGGGAAGGACAACATGCCTGCAGAATTTTGGAAAACATGTTGTCAGTGGGGCGTTTGCTTGTGCGATAAGGTGTGGTGCAATGGACATGTTCCGGACGGACATACGTCCGAACCAAAGCCGCAACACTTTAGCATATCACAAGGATGTCCATTATCACTTTTCCTGTTCTCAATCATGATGACCGCGCTCTTCTTTGACGCGTTGGCTAAATTGGCAATGGAAGTTGAAACCAGGCAAACCTTGTGTCCGGCTTTCTTTCTTTCTTTCTTTCGCCCGTTCGAGTCACCTCGATCCTAAAAGGACATGGGGAACCTTTTGTTCTTCACATGCTTTCACAATATTTTACAAATGCTGCCTCTGCAGCTAACCATTGGTTACAATTTTGGGCTGCCACCCACCAATTTCGCTCGCCAAAATATGTACATGAAAACGAAGCGAGTGCCTGATCCCACCTTTTGGGCGGTCGGCCTCTGCTTCTGGATGGTGCGGATGGAAAGTTGTGCACCCAATCATCCAAAGGCATCCAGGCAACGGCTGTAGCAGCCCAAGAAAATTGATTGGAAACAATCTTTGTTGCCAAGCGGTATTGGCTTTTAAAATATTGATTGCTCCACGACGGCAATGGATGTAAATACGCAGCGTGTTCCATTCTTTGGTTCATTCTCCTCATGGTGTTTTCCCAAGGTTCATCAGGTATGCGAACCCAACCAACAATAGACCTCAACATCCGCCGCTGTACCACGTCCAATTTGTGCAGAAACCTTTGCGTCAGTGGCAGTGAAGCCAAACCAAACATTGCAGTCGGAGAAACGGTTGCATGAAATAATTTCAATCTCAGTCTGAGAGACACGTGTTTGTTCAACAATATCAATTTATGCTGATGAAATTTGCCCCATGCACATTGTATTCGATACATGAGTTCCACCTCAGTTCTACTATTCAAATTGCCAGGGAACTTGCGGCCCAAATATTTGTGCGTCATTTCGCCCTGTAAAATAGCAACCATAGTCCCACATATTTCAACATGTGATGCCTCTTGTGAGGTAGAGGTCGTCAAGACCTTGGTTTTCGTGCCATTCAACTGCAATCCAATGAGGGAAAGTTCTTCTGCCAATGTTTCAACCATGAACACCAATTCTTCACGAGAGGTGGCAAAAATCATGAGGTCGTCAGCATACCGCAGATTTGTTAACCTAGTGTCCTGTCCTAGCCTCAACCCTTCATTTGTCAATTTCAATTTCCATTTCCGCATTGCATGTTCCAACACGGCATTGAAAAGAAGCGGGCTCAGGACATCTCCTTGTCGCACCCCACGTTGGATGGAAAAATTTTCGGAGCCAGGCACTGCGCCAGTTTGATCTTGGTACATTGCCATCAATAAATCCAAATAACCATCCCTGATACCTTGTGCAGTTAAAGCCGCAAACAATGCTCCATGTTCAACTTTGTCAAAAGCTTTTCGCAAGTCCAAGCTAGCAAACCAAATCCCGCATTGCCATTCCAACGTTTTGCCAATAATTG
>DF243128.1:46449-80474 GCA_000507305.1 Breviolum minutum Mf 1.05b.01 | reverse complement strand
AAATTTTTTTTGTGGCAGGCCTAGTTGGAAGGCGACAGGGCCGACAGGGCTACAACTGCAATCTGGGAACTCGAGATTTTTTGAGGCGGACCCAGTTGGAAGGCGACAGGGCTGCAACTGCAGTCTGCAAACTCGTGGTTTGTTTGGTGGCAGACGAAGGCGACAGCTACAACTGCAATCTGGGAACTAAAGTTTTGGGTGGTAGGCCCAGTTGGAAAATGGGCTACAACTGCAATCTGGGGCTCGCGGTTTTCTTTGGTGGCTGGGCTGGCCCAGTTCGACTGCAATGTGAGACCTGGGTTTTCTTGGCGGCGGGCACTTGAGAATTACTTGTCAACGGCCTTGTCCACCTTGCTGTCCGGCCAGCCAATGTATGTCCTCGTGTATTGCGCTGCTGTCTTCGGAAGTGAGATGGAGTGAGATGGAGTGGCATGTTTCCTTGGTTTAGGCCTCTCGGCTGTCTGTACGTTGTGAAATGAATGGGCTCTTCTACACGTCTATTTTCTATAGAAATGAATGTGGAGGTTTCCACGTCCGTCGTGCGGTGGTTTGTGGGTGGCTTTTTACCTTGGGTACATTGCTATTTCGTTGAGGTGCAGTACTGATAGGAATCTGAGTGGCCGGCTTGTTTCACTTGCTAGCTTGGCAGTTTTTGTTATTTCACCGCTTTGTTCCCGAATGACACTGTCATTCGTCTAATTCGTTGCTTTTGTTTCAAGAAGGTACATCCTTGTGTAGTTAAGACCGATGCTTGAGCAATTTGGGCAAAGCCCTGTTTGCTACACTTGATTGTATTTCCTTTCTTTGACTGCTTTGCAGTGTTGCTATACACTAAACCACAAGACGTTTTGATGACCGTCAGAGCCTGGAGCGCGCACGGCATGAGCAAAAAAAAAAATCGCTGCCCAAAGCGGTCTTGCCCAAAGTGGCAGCACCTGTTGTTCTGAGCCAAAGTGGTCTGCAGCTACCTATGACGAAGTGCGACATTTGGAACCGGGTACTGATAAAGTGTACCACGTAGGAGACAGCAAGAGTGCGCAAGAACTTGAATTTTTATTGCGCATGTCCAGAGAAAGATTGAGGCTTGGTTGTGGCATTCAATGCATTGATAATATCCATCCTCTAGGCCTCGAGTCTTCCCTATGTGGTCTGGCGGTGCTGCACTACATCGAGTTGGAGAACATTTGAGTGGACTCTGAAGTGGGTTTTTGCATGCTCTTCTTGTTTGCCTGTACATTGTGATTCGTGTTTCACAGGACATTACGGCCAGCGTTGTTTAATTCTTTTGTGATACTTAATGTCATCGGTGCTTCCTTCTCCTTGATCGAATGCGCCTCTTGTCACCGGTATCTCGAACCCAATGGCTTCTCTGCGTCGATCCTCCTGTTTCGTGCACAATTGATGACGCGACTCCGGAATGGATCTCTCGTCTCTGACGCACTCTTCCGCGAAGGATTTTTGATGTTTCTGAATTTGTTTGATTAATTCGTTTCATTGTTTTGGCCAATGATCGTGAACGTTTTTGTTGCTTTTCACGAACGTGGAATTGTCCTTTTCGCGTTGTTGTAGCTGACTGAAGGGCGAACCGCCACGGACACGTACCCTAGCAGCTGGCAGCCAAAAAAAACATCCTCTAGGCCTCGAGCAACGCACCAAACTCACATTGCTCCATTGCGACTCTTGAGGTTTGCCATTGGTATTGAGTTTGCCCCCATTGAGAATGAAGAACAGTACGCACTTTAGAAGGCCATGCTGCCCCTTTTGTGGCTTGCTGATGGCCATGTACTGGCCACTCTTAGCGCGGTAGTTCTTGTCTAACGCGAAGGACGCACTGGCATTGCAATCAGTGGTGTGTTTGGTGCAGGCAAAACCCGCTCGGCTGCCGTCCTGCTAGCTGGGTTGCTTGACTTTGATCCCAGCCTTCAACTTATGGTCCTCACCAAGGAGAATGTGGCTGTCCATGCTGTTGCTGATCCCTTGTCAGCTATTATGAACAGCGCCGCAAAGGCTCTTGGACCCCACTTGACATCCCCTTGAAGACCGGAACAGCACCTACGACAAAAGGCACTGATTATTGGCTGTGGAATGTGGACAACCATACAGTCCAGTGGCTGAGTGGATGGGTAAGGTGGACCTTGTTCTCAAACATGAGGGCCAGCATGGTAACATGGAAGAAGCGGCTTCAATAGCAAGAACACCTGCTACCTGCCTCGAGGCTTGGTCTGGTGATCGCCGTCAAACGCCAGGGGGACTGCAACAAAATAAGGAGTCGAAAGCCTTCCGACGGAAACTTATCAACGGCAACTACTTGATAATGACACTGTTGACCCTGGTTGTGCAGGCATGGAAAGAAATCATGCGAGACACTTCCCCCCTCTTCAACACGAGCTGCATTTGCTATTTTGTGGATGGGCCTGCGAGGTGAAAGAGAAGGCCTCCCCAGTATGCTTGCCACTACCTTTGCTGAGGCTGCTGGTCTTGATGGTCGGCAAAGAACTAGTCACACGCACTGCTCCAGGGTGGGACTTTGGGAGATTTGTTACCCATGAAGAACTTCTCAGAGGAGGATTTCTTCCTGTCTTCTGGGATGTACCATGAGCCAGCGTGCATGCAGTTGGTGACACAGGTGCGGTTGTTGAATGGCTCTCCACTATCCATAATTTCCATGCCGATGCCAAGTCCAGTTTGGCTGTCTTGCATAATCGGAACACCATGGTAAATCCTTTTCGGGCTTCCGCAGTGTCACTACTTGTGCTGGCATGACAGCTCACACAGTTGTGGTAGCCCAGTGCAGAGTCGGTTTCCTCACAGGTGGACGCAAGGAGAGCTTTCTTTCTCTACCGCACAATAAGCAGGCATATGGAAAAGCCACAGTGGCAATTACTAGAGCCAGGTCCCTGTGCCTCATCATGGGACCCCTTGACATGAAAGGGTTACTTGGTGCTGCCACGGTAATGGGAGCTCTCATGTATGGAGCGGGGCATGTCTGGGAGGGACATGCCAACTTCTACTTGCACGATCATGATCTTGCTAGAACCCCCACTCATGAAGAGTTTATCCACATGCTTGCGACTAATTGTTGCCTGGCAGGGCCAAATTTCCCTCCACCTGCCATTGCTGAAGTTCTACAGGACTACGTGACGCACCATCACAAAGTGCGGAGGCTACATCTTATCGTGGTGCTCGCCAAGCTAAGGAAATCACAGACCAACTCTGGTATGTCGAGGAAGGACTGAATTCGAGACGAATGAGCCCCTTTTAGCCATGTGGCCCTGCGCCTCCCCCACGGTGCCGCCGCTATGCGGTATGCTCTTGACAATTCTGAGTTCCCTTGCTACCTTGTGTGGCCTCAGCGTGATGGGCAGTCGTACTACCTGCTGGATACTGCCACGAATGATACCCTCCAATTGAGCAAACAGTTCTCCTTTAGACCTTTGGGCATCCATCACTTCTATGACTCGTTTGCCCTTGTTTCCCAAGTTGGCATCCGGGAAGATGCGTTGGTGCTCTTTGACCTTCAGCAGGAGGAACTATTGTCAGACCTGCACATTACGAGGCATGCAGTCCTTGGCAAAGGATGGGGCAATCATCAGGAACATTTCATTGATCAACATGCTCAGGAAGCTGACCGACACAATGTACCGGCTGACGTTATCTGTGTTGCTGAAGGGGAAGTTGCTTCGGACACTGGAGATGAAGAAGCAAGCATCGCGACTACTGACTCTGGGGATAGCAGCACTGATCAAGAAACCCCATTGGATGGATCTTCCTTATCTCCCCTTGCTGAAGACCTCGAGCAGTATGAGAGCTGCCTATTTGAAGGTTGGCTAGGATTTTGACACTCAGGATGAGTTGCTTGGGGAAAAATATGACAAGCTCCAGCGATTGGAAACGGTCCCTTGTCGATGGCCGCTTGCCAGGCTTTCAATTCCCTTACAGAGAATTGTTGATCGCCTTGATCGAGTGGTGGCAGGCTGCTGTTGGGAGGTTCTGGTGACACGTCTGGCTCTGCCTGATTCGTTGACTGCACTCAGGCGAGCTACCAAGCGCATTACCATGATGCTCGCAGGTTATCTCGCGTATGAAGTGGCAGCCATCTTTCAGGAAATCTTAACCCATCCTACCAAGCAACTTTATGATGACACGACTGCACACTTGTTGTGCTCCAATTATTGGATCCAGCCCATTTACCAGGAACTGCTGCACTCCTCGTCTCGATACAATGCCACCTTGACAGGAGAGCGGAAAAGGCCGTGTAGTGGTCTTGCCAGGGTGACTGCGCATCCAAGGCCAGTAGGAAACAAACCCCAACCACAGCCCGAGTCGCTGACTGGATTGGCGGCACTTGCTATGCTGACACTTTCCGTCTGGTTCCCTGCCCATTGGGCACCGCTTGTCATTCGACAACTGCAAAGAAAAGAAGACGATTACAGGCGTGCGCATCCTTCTTGGTTTGATCAGTCAGCAGTCCCGGATCACCTGCAGAAGAGCTGGCTGGATGCCCAGCTTCAAAGTCGGAAAGTATGGGAAGAGTGTAGTTCCCATGCTCAACAGTAGTCTGAGAGCTGACTGGTTCCAACCGCCTGTCCAGAATTATCTAGACAAGCTCCCCACTTTGAAGGAAGGGGTGATTGCGGGCGTTTTCAAGACCAAAGGGGCTTGCCCAATCACCAGTCAATGGATGTTCGCTACAGTCTATGGCTTACCCACGGTGTGGCCAGATATCTCCATGATGGGCTCAGGCAACATGAGGAAGGTGATTGGCTATGACCTTCATGACATTCGGAACAAGTATCAGGTGCCCAGTATGTGGGGTACCATATGCCCAAATTGGGAATTGTTGCAGCAACATCTTATGGCCTTATACTACACTGCTGCTGAACTACACTGCTGCTGAAAGGGAAGAGTGGCTGTTTACAAATCGATCCAACAGGCCAGGTGATGACATGAAGGATGAAGTGCGTGAGGCTACAGCTGCTGAAGCCTGGCAATTGTGGACTGCCGAATGGAATCGCTTTGCGCGTCTACGACAGCATGGCCCTGCACTAGTCTTCCCTGCTGAAGAAGAAGTGCTTGACCGTTTCTTCAAGCAAGTCCGCCACGAGGACGAGCTGCTTGCACTGCGCTACAAGGGGGCTAGCCAAGAGGTTCACAGTAGAGGAACCAAGAGAAGAAAGCAAGACATGGAGACACCTGTGTAGTTTTTGGTGTCTACCGAGTATACAATAGCATCATTAACTATCTGCTGCTGAAGATGAAGTGAGAGCTGGGGCGAATTTTGTTGACGAAGGAATGAGAGCCGGGGCACGTTTCACCGTCTCACCCTTTGATTGGTCTTGTTGGTTGTTTGTTCTGTTTTGTTTTGTTTTTGTTTGGGGGGGTTTGTTGTTTCGTTTTGCTTTTCTTTACCTACAAGACCTTTCCACAGTTGACTCTTGGGTCTACCTACGACCTCAAGCTATCAGGTACAAGGACTGCCACTATCGTTATGATGAGCGCAGCACTGGACCAAAAAAAATCGTGGAGATGGTGTTTTTTCAAACAAGATAGAAAAAAAGGTCCTGTTGCTGGAGCTGTGATAGAGGAAGCGTCAGGAAGTGGTGCTAGAGTAGCAACCTGTTTCGCATCGATACTCCGAGTGAAAATACTGGATCAGAAGGATTTCGAAGTGTACTATCTCAAAGAACGCCTTCAGTTCAATCTGATCCCACCTCATCTCCGGTTTCGTTTGGACCCTCTACGCCAGTGCAATCTGCCTGCAGGTTTGATGAATTCACGGTCCCGTTCCTGGTGACATCAAAAACAAAACTGAAATTCCAATCGAAACAGAGTTCATTTGAGTTCTAGGGGGTGCTTGCCCCCCAAAACCAGTGTCCATGATGAAGCTTCGAAGTTATCCCATCCCATTGCCTTCTTCAGGCCAACGGCATGCTTTTCGCGATTTCACCGCGCTTTGCGATTTCACGGCTACAATGGACGCAGCAGAAAAAAAACAAGTCTGGTGTAATTGAGAGAACCAAGTTGCTTGCGTTCTCCAACCAACAGGCACGTTGTAGTTTTGCCTGCAAGGGTCTAGTTTCACCGGACTCCATGTTGCACCTCCACCTTTGTTGATTACCTACTACGTCGATTGCGTTGAGTACCTGTACCAATGCACTCTCCGTCTGTGGTATCTCGAAACCATGACAAATGTGCAACGGACGGGAACGGCGCCGTTCACCGACAGTATCCGCCAGGTTCTCTGTCTATGACACTTCTCGACCTCGGCGTTAATTAGTTTGATTGCATTGTTGCTTAATTTGTTTCAGATTTGCATTATTATGAAAAGTTTGGTAAGTCCGTCTTTTCACCTACTTCGCTGACTGAAGGGCTCCGCCCGCGACCTACGTGGCACGCAAGCACCGCACAGCCAAAAAAACCGTGTAATTGAAAGTACCATGGTATAGTATAATTTTTTTCATCTCTTATAGATGTATCAGTACCAATACCTTCGGCCAATTTTTTCCCAGTGTCACCACCAGGATTCTTGCGAATTTCTAGGCAACCGAAAAAAACCGAAATGCTCGGGATTCAGGATCGAAACGATCACAGTAAAATACCACAGGGCAAAATGGCGTCGTGGATGATTGACGCTAAAAAACATCAATGACGAAGGAATTGAAAGATGGTTCCCAATCGGCCCATTGATGGTTTAGACACATAAGTTTGTAAGCCAATTGTCATTTATACACATATAGATTGACACATTTACACACCAATATCTATGCACGCAATTTTTCAAGTATGAACATTTATACATATCTACATGTGTATAGACATATATTGAAATACTATGAAATATTCATACTTACAAAAATAAAAAATATAGTTACATTTAACATGCTAACATTTTTTACGCAGGTACATGCTTTCGCGTTTCCATGATCACATACATACATTTTTTGTTTTTACAGTGTGGGCCAAGGACCATGTGGAACGACATACGAATTTTAGAGAATCTGAGGCTCTCGAGAGTCACTGATGGGAGTGTTTGTTGATGGTACCAAATCAGTTCAGACATAGTTGGAAACCAACAAAAATGACGTGTCACGTTTCATTTGGCTCAAGGTATCAACTTGGTGATACAGGAACATAGATTTCTACAATTCTATTCAATCATGTTAAATGATGCGCAAGAAGATCTTGCCGCAATGGAGGGTTCAAGATATGTGAAAGGCCTTGACGTTACCATGCCATAGAATCACCATGCCTTGTAACAGAGCTTTTGCTCAGGAGATTGGCTTTGGATTCGAAGATTCTGCTTCAATGTCTAATGAATACAGTGTAGACCCATCAGAGCGTCTCTAGAAGGCCCTGGTCAAATTCCGTCAGGGCTCACGCCTGTTAACTTGGACTTGGAGAGTAAAGATATCATCTTGAAACCAACTTGGTAATAGGCGTCCAAGTCCAATTTCTTTGTGATTCGTGATCGTTCCATCAAAATGCAAGAGTGTAACATCAATTTTTAGAGTCCAATTTGCCGCCTGCAATATGCTTGGGCAAAAATTGCAAAAAATCCGTGGACTGACAGGCAGTACAGAGCTTCAGGTCCACAAAGTTTTGCCCAAATTGCGGCATCGTCCAGTTGAACCATCCCAAAGAGTTGCACACCGAAAAATCGTTAGTAGATACCTTTCAAGGTCAATTTTTTGTGAGAAAAAAACAAGTTTCCACTTTTCAGGAAGTCGTGTAGTAGTTGGCCAGTTTGCTCTGACGGTAGCGAACCGCAGCCGGCAAAGCAGGAAACAAATTGGATCCATCTCGCCCAGTTGCAGTCTGTCCTTTTCGGCAAGTTGACTGCAAACCACTGTTCAATGTGAGAAAAACTCTTGTTTGGAAAAGGGCGGGTCAACCAGCCAACCCCAAAAGAAGTTTCAAAATTAACCAAGCAATCCAGTAACAGCTCCTACAACACCTCAGAAAATGATGCAGTAACAGCTGGTTGGCGTGGCAGAATCCCCTCAAACAGGCTGCGAGAAGATAAACCATTCGAGTTGGTTGACCTTTTTTTCGGGAGGGTACGTAAACATAGAGATTCTCGAATGTGTCCCCGGAAAAGATGATGAATCTCCAATATGTCCCGGAAACCCATGTTACCCTTCCGGAATTAAAGACATCTCATAAGGATGGTCTTGCTTCGTCGCAGGTGCTTTCTTTGTTGTGGGTTTCCGTGATAGATTTGGAAAGCCCAGTGGTGGAGTCACGGTGAAAACACTTCGGGTCGGCACCAATTTTTCCTTCCCAAAAAATACATGGCATCAAAATGTTGTGACTTTTTGTTCGGCCAGGTTCCCTTTTTGTAAAGCTCTAGGGGTTACAGTAACCACTTGCGGTTGCTGGGCTCCAGGATGGGGTAGGTTCGGTTGACATGGGAGGCTTGCCTTGATGTCCATGTCAAAACGAGTGTGGTTCAGATTTATCAAGTCCAAAGACAAGTTGATTTTGCAGATGTTTTCGATGGAGGATTGTTTGTGATCAAGCTGGGCAGAACAAAAATGCTCCAAGCATGGAAGTCTTCATGTAATTCTCGGGGGGCCCGAAAGATGACAAGCAACTTGGTTCCGACAGTCAACATTTTTTTGAAGATGTCGACTCAGACGTCAGAAGAAAGGTATCACTTCTTTACTTGGCTGAAGATGAGTATACCAAATCCTTGTGCTTTCTGGCGATGACGTGGCGGTAGTGGGAAAAAAGGGTTCAACATGGTTGAACTTGGTCGTTCCTTTTGAGCTTGAAGAAGCAGGTTTCACCAGGTGGTCTTCCCATTGACGAAACTGGCAACGATTTGCAGTTGACGAGCTCGCCACAGTGTATTGTTGTGGTTACCAGGTCGGATCAAAGCATTTTGGCCATGGAATACTTCATTGACAACATTTCGAGTGGAAGTGTGGAAGAAACTTTGGAAATTATCCCCCCCCAAAACGTGTCCATATTTCGTGTCTGCTCAAGAACTTCGTGAACAAACAACACCGTGAGGTGAATTTCAGGCGGGGAACATGTTTTGTCCCTTGCTTTCCTTCGGCTGAACGAAACTGAAACCGTCCCGAAACATCTTGTGGCAAACATCGGCGGTGTTATCTTGTAGGTGGGCGTCGCAGTTAAATGATACATCTTGCCTTGCGCCATTTTTTCGAGTTGAAGAAGTTTTTGCCCACAACCGGTCTCGCAGAACATTGTTGAGGTATCATTGAGAATAGTTTTTGGTTCTGGATACGCAGACGATCGAGTAACCAAAGTACATAGTTTTAGTTTCAAAGTGACTTGCACTATCCCTATCTCAAGAGAATGCTCTTCATACCTTGAGGTGGACAGTGCCCCAGAGTACTGAAACGTTTACATGTGCCGGCAGTTTCTTGAGGACTGAGGGCTTTTTGAATGAAGTTCTCTTGAATGCACAGATGAGTTTTGCCTTTGAGCCTGGTTGTGTTTTTTCTTCTTTCGGAAGCACCCCCAGACTTTTGCCAGGCACGCTGACTGAGGGGGGTTTGGATGGAGGGAAATTTCACTTCACAGATTCCTGAATCTGAGTGAAGACAATTCAGAATCTCACCCTGGCAGGGACAACAAAGACTTCTAGACAGCCACCGAGCCGAGAAACATCGTGGAATCCAATCTTTGTTTTCAGCCAAGGATGTTTCAGCCATTCGCTTTGGGTAGCTGGATGGTCAAGAGCTTTCCAATAGGCGAAGTGACAGAGTTTTTTGCACAGTTTTCGGATGGGTTTGTTTGAGGGATGGGCTTGACTCGGATGAAAGTGTCATGACGGTCTGCATGCAGACTGGCAGCCGATGCATGAACTTGACGTGGATGAAAATGTCATGAAGGCACCATGAAAATGCAGATTTTTCGGCTTATCCGATGCTGCGAAAAGAACTTGTTTCCTTTTGGCAAAGTATTCTTGAGATCAGAGCTCTTAGGGCCTTGCGGTCAGAAAGATACGTGGTTTTCTCCATCGAAAACGTCTCCAAAACAGTCAGTTTCGGTCGGCCATTGATGATTTTGGAATGGCAAGAAAGGGCAACTTCGGGATGGCAGTTAACTTGCACAGCTCAAAAACATTATTATTGGGCAGGATAGTTTTGAATTTGATGCCCACATCATGATCATGATCTTGTGAGGCTAGGCCAGCTAGGCCTGCTTAATTGAAGACTTGCACTCTGCAGGTCTTCAGAGAATATCCTTTATCACCTCAAGGGTGAACATGTCCCCAAGAGTACTGAGCAGTTTCTCTCAGCGAAATGGACAAGAGTTTCAGCCTGAAGCCTTGTTGAAGAAGAAACCCTTGGAGTTTTGCCAGGTTGGCTTGTTTGTATGTCTTTGTGTGTATGTGTGTGTTGTTGTGCTTCAAAAAACGGAGAAAACACACGGGTAAACAGTAGCAGCTTTCACCTATAAAGCCGAGATCTCGTCAGTGCGGCTTGGGAGGGAACCTAGCTTCTTCATGAACCTTTTTGTGGTGGCATTTCAGTGGTTGGCGACTTCCCACACTGGAAAATCAGTTTATTTCCCAAGGGAAAGTCGAGGCATATCAAAAACACACCGGTTCATATGTCGTTTTAGTCACTTGAAAATCAGCATGGTTGAAAAGCATAATCTTTTCACACTTGGGGTGCTCCTGATGTGAAGACAGTACTGTCATTTGTTGGAATACATCCCATCATTGGTATATCTGGACCATCCTGGCCCCTCAATATCGCCATCATGATGCCGCATGTTTTGTCTTGAACAGTTCGTTCGTGTACTTGAGTACCTCTGGGGTGTGTCAAGACAGCTTCTGTAACCCAGGGGCTGGGAAGCCGACAATGGAAGTGAGTACAAGTGCTTTAGCCCCGCTCAAGTGGAGAATTTAAGACACAGCAAAGGATGGGTTTCTCAGTTTCTCCTCAACTGTCTCGACCAAGTTTTATGTGTGAGCAGCTGCCGGAATTTACCGAGATGAAGTATCTGGCCAGTAGGCAGAAGTGGAATTTACAAACCTGAAAGTACAGGACACAAACTCTTGAGTTGTGCCATCTACTCACCGAAATCGGGATTTGCGTTGTACCATCCATAGAAATAAGCCTCCAATGCATAAACAGTGGAAATTGAAGGATTTATTTTCAAGCTAGAAGTTAGTTGAAACCAACCGTGGAGAGCTTGAGACACAGCAAAGGATCGGTTTCTCAGTTTCTCCTCAACTGTTGGGCCGAAGTTTATGCGTGAGCAGCAATTATTTGCCGAGATAAGGTACTTGGCCAGTAGGCAGATTTGGAATTTACAGACCTGAAAGTACCAGACCCAAACTCTTGAGTTGTGCCATCTACTCACTTCAAATTCCGAATCGAGATTTCGGTCGCACCATCCATAGAAATAAGCCTCGACTCTATGCATAAACAGTATACCCAATTTTTGGCTATCAAAAAAATACCATCGAAAAGCCAGTCCCAGTCGTCCCAAAAAGTCTTTCAATTACCGAAGCTCTAGGGGTGAAACTTGTTTATTTCTGGCGACATTGAGTCGAAGCAAAGGGAGTGGCGGCCAACATGGACTCTTTATTTTTGGAGGAAGTGTTTCGGAGGTCGGTTTTGAAAAAGGTTTGGATTATCTCTCAACAGTCTTCACACATTGTTGAACACTCTGAAGGAAACGACAACAGAGATGTAGCCTCATTTATGGCTGCAAGACATTGATGTGTTCGATGACTCTTTGCAAATCTGGAAAATGTTGGGGGACATCACTTGGAAGCAAGACCAAAACCGTCACTGAAATCTTCCATTTTCCGTCCACATCTAGGAAATCGCAACCACAGAACATTCAACCAGGTCGTCCAAAAACCAGGTTGCTATCGGTGCGGAAGCATGCCTTACATTTTCCTGGTTCTTTTTGCGGCCATAGCATCAGAGAATCAAGATGGAAAAATTTGTCTATGTTTTTTTTGAGAAGTAAGTCAAGATGAAACGCTGAAGGAAGCCTGCCTGAGAATGTTACATGAACCTGTTTTTTTTTTTTGTTTCGAGACCATTTCCTTTAAGTTTCAACAAAAAACTAGTTGGGCACCCACATAACATAGAACCGAAGGAGTTTCTGTTTTGATACCTTCAGCTTAAAGTATGGTTGCTGCACGAGAGCGAGGCAAGGTGAGAATGGGTTGCCATAAGTGGGGAGAGACTAAGAGGCTTTCCATGCAGAACACCTTTGGCAAATCTGACCCAAAGTCAGATTCCTCATATTTTCCAGACTTTGTGATGCATTCATTTTCTTATAGAAAAAAAACACCCTTTCCGGTGTTTTCCGCTGGGACAACATCAACATCAAACAACGGCTTTTTTTTCACGCGTTTGAATGTAGTCTTTGAAACTGGAGTGTTTTTGGAGCTTGGTGGTGGATGGAAGATTTCATCCAACAATACAAGCATCTAAAGAAAGAAAAACAACCTACCGCATTTTCGGTCACCAGGATTCCTCCCCAAAAGTGGCTATAGATCAGTTGGGGGACAGATCTCATTCAACAACAAGTGGAGTTTCACATTGGTGAACGCAATGAAGATATTTGTCGCAAAGGGCGTGTCCATGTGAGACTCATGTGAGAGGATCGGCACCCATTCTTTCCTATCTTCAGAGCGGAGCAAGGGATGCGAGCCACAAAATCAGAAGATATGACCGGCTTCTTAATGGGTCTTCACCCAGAAATCATGATAAGTCATTTCTTGAAACTCACTTTTCGCAACAAGAAGATATCCTGAACAAACATCTCGTCCAACTTCGCTCTTTCGGGAGTTCGGAAATAAGTTTGCAGGATGAAAAAATGGACTTTCCCACCAAAACCAAGTGCAATTAGCAGGGATTTTTTACTTGCAGGCATCTGAGACCCTGAGTCAACTTCCTTTTGCCGAGCCTCTTACCATGACCCAAACCTCTTCCTGTTTCCGCTTTGACGCGGCTGGGATGTGTCGGGTTTGGCAGTGGAACTGAAAAAGCCCAAAGTTTAAACACAAGAAACGTACATGACATGTCAGGTTTGCTTGGGCGCACGTTCTTTGACGAACAATGCTTCCGGGAAGAGTCACAATTTTAACACGGAGCAATTTTTGAAAAAATCATGTGTTGGAGCAATGTTTGAACTTTAGCAGCACTCAGTTTCACTTTTGTGTTGTTTTCTGGAAGCTCAAAGGAAGTTTAAAATCTAACGACTTTGCCGCCACGAAGATTTCAGGCTTGCAACGACCATGAAAGGTACGCGCTAAAAAAAGCCTAGGCATGAAAGTTTGGGTGATGGAAAAAAGCACAAAGTTTGAGACATGTTCCCGAAAAACTGTGAGTTGCAGAGAATTGAAAGGTCGGGATCCTTTTCCTCCTTTCAGATCTGTCCTGGTTTTGTATCAGAAATTTGAGATGCATTGCTGCAAAACTCTTCCGTAGCTAGCAATCGGTTCCTAGTGGCATCTCAGTCGGATGCAATTTGAAGATGGATGCCATCCTTTCTGAAAGTTTTGTGAAATTCAATCAACAAACACTTCAATACCCTCAAAAAGTGCCTTGTCATCAGATGGCCTGTTTCTTTCCTCAAGGAAGTCCTCTCCAAGTTCCTCCTTTTTTTTGGAGGGCAATTTTTGCATCTGCCACCAAGTCGGGTCAAGTGAAACATGCTTTTGTTGCACACCCTAAGGATGATCGGACCCTCCAATGGAAGGGGCCGTGAACCTGTACAGCAGGGGTCCAGGTCCTCAAAATAGCCAGTTTTGAGGGGTCAGAATACTTAGGGCAGAAGAAAAAACTGCAGATCCTAAAAAGCGAAACTCAGAATAGAAGAAAAACCACCTGGTAGATGGCGAGCTGGGTAAAAAGATTGGTGGCAAACAACTTGGCATGCTAGATCAGCCACAATTTGAGCCAGAACATCACCATCTGAATCTGCATGAATAGATTCGTGTTTTTTGAGCACTCTAGATGCCTGGGTTTTGGATTGGATTCCAGTTCGTTCTGGGGGATTTGGATCACGTAGATGTTGCTATTCAACTTTAACTGAAGGGAATTCCCACTGTTTGGAAAGCTAAGAACATGGAGACACTTCCAGTTCTTTGCAACAGAGTGTTTTTTCGCAAGAAAATCTGATTGGGAACGAGAGAGTGGGAGGCTGCCACATGTATAACAAGCGTTTCAAGTTGCCTTTGTGCAGTTCAGTGTTTTTCTTCGAGCATCCGTACTCTTAGGAGCATGTTGAAAACAAGTTCATTTGTGGCACGTAAACCATCTATATCTAAATATCATATCCGAAGCTGCCACATGTTACATAGTCTTGAAGAATTGTTGATGAAATAAGCCCATACCTGGTAAGACCCATGGAAATTATCACTGCCAAAACCAGAGACAGTAGGTACTTTGTCCACAACTTCAGTACTTCTTTTTCACTGGCGGCAAGTTTAGCAACTGGAACACAAGATTTGTCCATTTCGAAGAATGTTCAAAATAGTGTTCAAACAACATTCCATTTGCGTTCAAAGATTCGTTCAAAAGGCTTTCGCAAACTCTTCAAGCTTCTACGGACGTAAAATGCTCTCCTTCACAAACCGTTCCTCCAAAACGCCGATTCAGCAGTGACATTTATAAATCCGTGCCCTGAAATGTGTATTCTCAAAGCTGGGAAATTTCCACTTCTTAGCAGCAGCAGGTAGGAATTTCCAATGGCAGCTTTTTGCTCCCAACCGAAACGCTGTGTTTTTTTGGGATATGGGGGCTACGCGGAGGCTACGGAAGGCCAAGAAGACTGCATAGGCTACGGCTACGCGGTAGAAGCGCCTGCTCTGTTGAACCGGCAATGCAGCAGAGTGAAGGGCTGGCGGTGTTTTTTTTCGGTGGAAAAGTTGAAGTTAAGACAAACCGAAGCTGCCAAAGGTTCCGTCAAGAAACTGGGGGGTCATACCGGTAGCTTTTCGCATTTTTTTTGGTGGAAGACGCCCGGTCTAGCCAGAGGAAAAGCTGCGTGATGGCCGACAAACCTGGCCAAATATAGTGAAGATAATTTATGAAAAAAAAATGTATATACTACATGAAAATTGATTTTAGAAAAATTGCTTGGATATCCTTCCTTATCCTTCAATTGTTCACATCCTTGTCACTTTGTTGTACTTGTTTCCTCCTTTTCTCAACAAAAAAACACACAAAACGTCGCGGTGGATCACCGTCACCGCCTTTATGGTACTGGACTTGCGTTGCACCATCCATCGAAACAAGCCTCGACTCCAATACACAAACATGGCCCAAATCCATACATGGCCCAACTGCATGTCAAAATTGGCGCTGAGCCATCTATTGCCAAGTAATGAAAATTGTGCCATCTACTTTCAGACCTGTGCAAAACGAGATCAAAAAGGGGGGGGATCCATGTGCATTCCTGTAAGCTGGCGCCAGCCGGTTTGTGCCTGCTGGGAAGCAGGCCCGGAAGCTAGCTCATGCGATATTCAAGTCTATCAAGTGCTTCAGCCCTGCTCAAGTGGAGAATTTAAGACACAGTAAAGGATCGGTCTCTCAGTTTCTCCTCATCTGCAGTGCAGCTGCAACTATTTACTGAGATGAAGTATTTGGCCAGTATGCAGCTTTGGAATTTACAGACCTAAAAGTCCTAGACGCAAACTCTTGAGTTGTGCCATGTACTCGCTTCAAATTCCGAAATCGGGACTTGCGTTGCACCATCCATAGAAACAAGCCTCGACTCCAATACACAAACATGGCCCAAATCCATACATGGCCCAACTGCATGTCAAAATTGGCGCTGAGCCATCTATAGCATTGCCAAGTAATCAAAATTGCGACCTGTGCAAAACGAGATGGGATCCATGTGCATTCCTGTAAGCTGGCGCCAGTCGGTTTGTGCCTGCTGGGAAGCAGGCCCGGAAGCTAGCTCATGCGATATTCAAGTCTATCAAGGGTTTAGAGCCGCTCAAGTGGAGAATTTAAGACACAGCCAATGATCGGTTTGACAGTTTCTCCTCAACTGCAGTCTAGACGAAGTTTATGTTTGAGCAGCTGCAACTATTTACTGAGATGAAGTATTTATCCCAAATAGTGCGATTCTAGTTCTCAAACCAATGCGCGTTTTTGGGAACCTCACCATCTTCCCTTAGCAAGAGATGATTGAAAAATTGGAAATTCTCAGAATCTCGTTTCTTGATGTTGACATTGGACGATGTGGCAGTGTGTCGTGTTGAATTGTTTCAATTCAAAGCTCCTGTTGGCACCAAAGACGCCTGAGGCAGTTTGATTTTGGACTCATCTGTAAAAACGAGATCTTATCAGTGTGGGTTGAAAGGAAACGTAGTTTTTTCATGAACCTTTTGCATTGTGCCATTTCAGTGGTTCGCGACCTCCCACAATTGAAAACTCACTGTTTCTTCTCCAAGGGAAAGTCGAGGCACATGAAACACAGCAGTTCATATGTCGTTTTAGTCGCTTCACAAGCTGAAAACCCATACAGGAGCAACTTGTACTTGAAAAACCATAGGCTTGCGGTGTGCCAGCATAAAATCCCACAAGTGCTTCAGCCCTGCTCAAGTGGAGAATTTAAGACACAGTAAAGGATCGGTTTCCCAGTTTCTCCTCATCTGCAGTGCAGCTGCAACTATTTACTGAGATGAAGTATTTGGCCAGTAGGCAGCTTTGGAATTTACAGACCTGCAAGTACCAGACGCAAACTCTTGAGTTGTGCCATGTACTCGCTTCAAATTCCGAAATCGGGACTTGCGTTGCACCATCCATAGAAACAAGCCTCGACTCCAACACATAAACAGTATTGGGATCCATGGGAAATCGAGCAATTTATTCTTAAGTTAGAAGTCAGTCGAAAGCCACCTTAAGATAAATATTTGGGACATGCACGGACGAATCCACACATGGCCCAACTACAGAAGCTTTGTCAGTCAGAACTGGGGGACGTCTTTGGAGAGCTTAGAACATGGAGACAATTCTCCCAGCTCTTCTTCTTTGCAATGGATTTTTTTTGGGTAACAAAATCTGACTGGGAACAAGAAACGGGGAGGCTGCCACACGTATGAAAAGCGTTTCAAGTTGCCTTTGTGCGATCGGAATTTTTCGCCGTGCATCCATGCACTGAAATGCATGTTAAAAAAAAGTTCATTTGTGGCACGGAAAACATCTAAATCTAGAATTCATATCCGAAGCTGCCACATGTTACCGAAGGCAAGGATAGTCTTCAGGAACTGTTGATGAAATAAACCCACACCTGGTGAGACCCAACAGTGGAAACTATCACTGCAAAACCAAATGCAGTAGGTACTTCGTCTACAATGTCAGTACTTTTTTTCACATTTCGAAGAATGTGCAAAATGGTGTTAAATAATAACATTTCATTTTTGTTCAAAGATTCCTTCAAAGGCTTTGACAAACCCTTCAAGCTTCTACGGACGTAAAATCCCCTCGTTCACAAAAGCGTTCGTCTAACGTGAAACGCCGATTCAGCAGTGATATTTACAAATCCGTGCCCTGAAATTTGTATTCTCGAAGCTGGGAAGTTTCTTAGGTTCTGTTGAACCTTCGCAGCAGCAGGTAGGAATTTCCAATGGCAGCTCTTTGTGCTCAACCCCTGTGTTTTTTCTTGGGATGTGGGGGCTACTGGAAGGCTATGGAAGGCCTCGCAGACTGCATAGGCTACGGCTACGCAGAGGTAACTATTGTGGAGTTCTCCTACGCGGAGGCTATGCTACCCTTCTGCACAAACAGCCTACCTGGAAGGTGTGCTCTCAAAAAAAAACTGCTTAAGATGGATTCGTAGAGGGTTTTAGGATCCAGCAGTTTTTGAAGTTTCGTTTTTCCAAAGGCACCAATGCTGAGTTGAAGCTGCGAAGCACTTTGCAACCGAGTGCAGGGCTGGTGGTGCTTTAAAGCTGGAAAAGTTGACGTTAAGAAAAAACCCAAGCTGCCAAAGGCTACACAGAAACTGGAGGTTTCGTGATCGCATTTTTTGGTGGAAGACGCCATGTGGCCAATGTATTTGAAACAGATATGGAACTCGAAATGAGAGATCTCCCCCAGTCTGGCCGACGTTTGTGTGTGACCAGCTGCAATTATTTGCCAAGATGAAGTATTTGGCCAGTAGGCCGCTTTGGAATTTACAGACCCTGAAAGCACCAGACACAAACTCTTGAGTTGTGCCATCTCCTCGCTTCAAATTCCGAAATCGGGATTTGCGTTGCACCATCCATAGAAATAAGCCTCGACTCGAATGCATAAATAGTATTCGGATCCATGTGAAATCGAGCCATTCATTTTCAAGTTTAAAGTCAGTTGAAAATCACCCTGTTTGGGACATGTGCGGAAAAATGCATACGTGGCCCAACTGCATTTCTAAAATTAGCCGTGAGCCATCTATAGCATTGCCAAGAACGAAAAATTGCCCCAATCTGTTTTCAGCCCGTGACACTACACATTTCGGAGTTGGGAGGTTCAATGATTCAAACAACGTCGAGTTGTGCGGCGCTTCAGCCGTTTCTGGGAAGTCTTTCGCGATCAAGTTCAATGGGTGTCATGTTCGAGAGAACACACCAGGGGAGCTTTCAGGTCTGTGGTTGAAACCAACCAAAGGTGGCTTCAGTTTCAAAGTTGGTGGAAGCTGTGACCCAGATGGCCCTTTTTGTAAGGTTGAAGTTGGCTGATTGTTTGAAGAGGTCATAAGAGACGGACATTTGTCAAGTGCTTCGTAGTGGCAACAAAAATCTCAGACAATCGAATCAACATGTTCATGGCATTTGAACCTGTTTGAACCTCAGATTTTTTCCCTAAAATCCTGAGAGGAACTTTCTTTTGCAATACTGTTTCAGTGGTTCTCAACGGACAAATTGTGCCCCAAACCACCTTCAGACTCTTCAATCTGAAGGTTGCCGCAAAGAGATCCGATTTTCCAAGCTTTGGAAATGAAATCACCGAGAGAATTCTGAGTTCGACACCCATGCATACAGGTATGGTTGATTTTTTATGGTAAAACATAGGTAAATATACCAGTCCCATGGATCCTGTGGGACATAAAATAGCCTGTGTCTTTTCAATCACCAATCTCTACGGATCTGGGGATTTTTTGTTTCCGAAAGGCTTTCATAATGGTTTCGATGGGGACTCTCCACTTATCTCAAGGAACACTGGCTGGTGGTGCTGAAATTTCGTTCCCCTTTGACGTTCACTAAATTGGAGCTTCTTGTGACTTCCACTCCCTTGCACCACCGGTTGGGGACATGGGACACGTGTTTTGCGCGTGTGGCAACTGCGGCTAATATGTTGCAAACACCTGGCAAGAACCCATCATTGTGAGCCTGTGAACACAGGCAGGCGGGTTGAGAGAGAATAAGATGCCGGTTTCTTTTTTTGGTATCCCTTGAGAGTACTTAAGCAAGATCACTTACAGTAGATTTGAATTCATGAACACTCCAGAACACTCCAATGAAAAGGTCACAGACAATTTGTCAAACGTTACATCAATTTCCGTTCCAACATCTTCCAACCATTGAGCAGTGATCAAAACCTTTTTTCGCACCATTTTCTTCTTTGCTGCATATAGGGGACAATACTACCCAGTACCTAGTTATATAAGGATTATTTTAAGCGTTTCATGGTTCATGTCACTGTCCGGGTTTTGTTGCCATTACTCAATTGACATTCTTGTGAAGTCTTTCAACTGCTCCGGAAGTGTCAACTTTGTCCATTTTTTCCTGGGTCTGCAGCAGGTCTTCATTGCCAACTGCGATCGCGAAAATTAGACAAACTCGCATCTCTGCAGACCTGCAGGTTTTTTAGGCTTGGATTCACGGCACGGGATGTCTCGGAAACGTTGATGGGTTCATGGAATTTTGAAGCATCACCACCTAAGATGTCATGTTTCAGTGGTAAAAATGTGGGATAGAAATTGATAAAACTACGAAGCTTTGTTTTTTTTTAAAAACGTTTTATCGTTTTTTCCATTCATTTGTGGATACTATGTTTGCTTTCATTTGTTACTTTATGTGTTTTTTCCCCAACAGCTTTATCATACCTAGAGCCCCAATGACCTCTATTTTTGAAGGTCAACTCCCCAAAAACAAGGCCGAAACTTCAATCAAAACGGGGGTCATTTGGGTTCTAGGTACAGGTTGGGGTACTCGTCCCCAATAAAGGTGTCCACCAGGAAGCTTCGAAGTTCTCCCATCCCAAATTGCTTCTTCAGGCCAACGGCATGGCTTTTTGCGATTTCACCGCGCCTGGCGATTTCACGGCTACAATGGACGCAGCGGAAAAAAACCAAGTCCGCTCAAAGGGACAGGGTTAGGACAGATGTTGGTGTGGAAAGTGATGAGAGGCAGGACGTAATTGCTTGTAAAATAGGTTTTTTCAGTTGGATGAATTTTTTGCCAGGTAAATGACCCGCTGATTTGGGACTCCCCTTCGGGTTTTACGAGGGAAAACAACTTAACAAGGTGCAGTCCAAAAACTAGATGCCGGATATCTCGAAAGCAAGGAAGACAGTTTGATAAATGAAATGTTGGAGAGGATTGCAGAGATGAGCAGTGCAAGGAGTATCGAAAGCAAACGTTGAATCCAGCAAAAGTTGAACCCAACAAAAATTCAATGTTAACAATTTCACTACAACCATCAACTTGAATCCAGCAAAAGTGCATACATGACACAAGAAAAACTTTTGAACCCAGCGGTAATGTGGTAAAAGGCGAAGCCTGACAAGGGACACGATAAATTGGTTCGGTACGTTTGTCTCGGTAATGCGGTAAAAAACGAAGCCTGACAAGAGATATACCCGATAAGAGGAGGCAGGTTGAAATATCAAAATTATCACAAACAGGTGACAATGTTTTGCGCAATATTTTGCACGATGCGATTTGCACCACGAGGTGAAACCGAGACGAGCTGGTTTTAAGCTTCTAAGAAGGTTATGTTCTCCAAAACCTCATCATCGAAGGCTTCTTTCACACAAAAGTACCTCGAAAGACGCAGGCATCTAGATGCTTGCCAATTACCTGCAACCTATAAAGGCACCGGTTCCAATGAATGGCACCCCCTAATGGATAAGGAGGTTTGTCAAAGAAAAACAATTTTTAAAGGCGTGCTGTTCAATTTCTTCAACCGACCCAATTATTGTAACCTCAGACAAACATTCGCAATTTGCAGAGGCATAGTCCCCGATGAGTATGACGGACTCAGGGATAGCCATGCTGGTCACGGACTGCAGCTGCACTGGTATCCGGCAGTTCTTCAATCAACTTGTCCATGATGTTGGACACGATCTCATCCTTGGAAAGGCTTCCGCTGCTGTTTGATTTCGCAGTTGGTAGTGTCATAAAATGGCAGATGTCCACCAACGAAGGCTTCCCATTTTTGCTAGCTTTCAGCGACAAAACCTTCAAGTCGAACTGCAACATTCTTCGCCGCTCATGCGCGGGTTGTTACATCAAATCCGTGCGAAGCTGTTCTACATAGTCGCTGGCTGAAACTGAGTCATCACCATCACCTTCAAATGTCATCTCTGCATCTTAAAAAAAATTGCCTGCATCAGGCCACACACACTCCTTGCATCATACAAGACACACACACACAAACCTAGTTACAACAAAAATCTGGAAGCATTACAAATGTGACAATAACGTTATAATGCAAACACAAAGCCCACCGCCGGAGCCGATGCCGCTGCACTGGTATCCGGCAGTTCTCCAATCAACTTGTCCACTATGTTGGAAGCAATATCATCCTTGCAAATTCATCCGCCGCTTGCGTGTCCAACTTGTAGTGTCAAGACAGGGCAAATGGCCACCAACGAAGGCTTCCCATGTTTGCTAGCTTTCAGCAACAACGCCTGCAACTCAAACTGCAACGGCCTGCCACGATCTGGCGGCGCTTGTTGCCTATCCGTGCGAAGCTGTTCGACATAGCTGCTGGCAGAAATTGGATCAGCACCATCACCTCCAAATGATCACATTTCAGCTGTGCATCAAACAAGCATTTCTGCGCATCATACACAGCGCACAAACCCACATAAAAAAACAAAACACATATCTCATTCCAATCTACACTGCAAAAGTCAAGCACAAAAGAATATTGCGACCACAAAACCCATCGCCAGTGTGGATGCTGCTGCGCTGCTATCCGGCAGTTCTCCAATCAACTTGTCCACTATGTTGGCAGCAATATCATCCTTGCAAAACCATCCGCCGCTTGCGTGTCCACAATGTCCACCAATGAAAGCTTCCCAGTTTTGCTAGCTTTCAGCAACAAAGCCTCAAGTCTCTCTCCAAGCTGCTTCGCTGTTCTGCCAGTGTTTGTCGTTTGACGCCGCACGAAGCAGTTCCACATACCTCCTGACTATACAGCGGAGTCCACACCTTAGCTGGCAGAAGAAGAAGCCGATTCCACCACATGCCTGGTCTCACTCATGAGTTTTTCGACCGCATTCGTCACCAGCTCCTTTTTGCTCAGCTGACCCCTGACCCCCAGTGTTTGCAGCAGCCACATTCGAAGAATAGCGCACGTCCAACAATGGAAGCTTGTCATGACTGCTACGTTTCAAAAACATTGACTCTATCTCAGCTCTCAACCACGCTTTCTGTCCCTCTGGATGTGGTAGTCGTAGCTCCCCTCACACCGTCTTCATATAGATGTCCCAGTCCAAACCTTCTCAACCAGTTCATCTTTTGGCAACTTCCCACGCTTGCCGTGGCCCGACACTTGTAATTCACCACAAAATCCTCCCCCAAAAAAGCCCGTTCTCGACCTTCAACAGGTAATGCAGCTAGTGTCTCACGCAACCATCGCGTCCATTGATTCTAGGCGCACTTGTTCCAAGCAGCGCCCACTGGCTGAGGCCATTGCAAGCACAAGGAACACAAGGTGAAACGACTGCAACCACTCTCAACAAATGCACGCGTCCAAAAGGTTCACTATCAATCTTTGACATGGTTGCCACATAGAAGTAAAGGATCGAGTCACGCACAACTCAACCTCGTAAAATACCTCATAAACTCGTTTCCTTTAAAAACACAAATAGCTACCAAAGCTGCAACTCACAAGTTAACTCAAACAACAGTCGCATCCGACAGGATTGAATCCAACAAAACACACCTAAACAAAATTCAGAGCAAAAATGCTACAAAACATCCACATCGTCCGATCAGCACGGAGTGACCCCAGGGTTGTCAAATCGGAGGTGCGGTCCCTGTGCCCAGGAGAATAAGATAGATTTTAATAGACTTTTTAAGAGGAAGACTACTTTTGCAGAATTTTTTTTCCAGATTTTCATTTGCAGAATTCTTCTCCAGCTATTTTAGGCAGTCTAGTCTTGCAAGACAGCCACCACTTCAGCAGTCTTTGATTTGCAGAATCTTTTTCCACCTATTTTTCGCCAGTCTTTTCTGGGGTCAGTCTTTGAAGACAGCCATCGCTTCGGCAGTCTTTGATCACTGCTTTCTTTCAGCAGTCTTCTCTGCAGTCTTTGTAGACAGCCATTACTTGGGCAGTCTTTGATGACAGTCTTTCAAGACAGCCTTTGCAGACAACCACCACTTCAGCAGTCTTTGATGAGAGTCTTTCAAGGCAGCCATCACTTCAGCAGTCTTTGATGATAGTGTTTTCTCGCAAGAACCCTTCGCAAGAACCCGATACATGCATACAGTGTATATACATATATTGAAATATTCATACTTACAAATACACGAATATTCAAAATTATATTTCATATTTACATTTAAGATGCTAAATTTTTTTAGGCAGGTACATGCTTTCGCGTTTCCATGTTCACAAACATACATACATTATTTCCGTTTTTACATACCGACACAGATGTGTTGGCCAAGGACCATGTGGACAGACATACAGATTTTTGGAGAATCTGCGGTTTTTGACAGTCACTGATGGGAGTGTTTGTTGATGGTACCAAATCAGTTCAGACATAGTTGGAAACCAACAAAAATGACGTGTCACGTTTCATTTGGCTCAAGGTATCAACTTGGTGATACAGGAACATAGATTTCTACAATTCTATTCAATCATGTTAAATGATGCGCCAGAAGATCTTGCCGCAATGGAAGGTTCAAGATACGTGAAAGGCCTTGACGTTACCATGCCATAGAATCACCTTGCCTTGTAACAGAGCTTTTGCTCAGGAGATTGGCTTTGGATTCTAAGATTCTGCTTCAAAATCTACTGAATACAGTGTAGACCCATCAGAGTGTCTCTAGAAGGCCCTGGTCTAACTCCGTCAGAGCTCACGCCTGTCAACTTGGAATTGAAGAGTCAAAATATCATCTTGAAACCAACTTGTATTCGGATCCATGGGAAATCGAACGATTTATTTTCAAGTTAGAAGTCAGCTGAAAACAACCTCAAGATAACTGTTTGGGACATGAAGGGACAAATCCATACATGGCCCTTTGGAAAGCTTAGAACATGGAGACAATTCTCCCAGCCCCACTCCTTTGCAACGGAGTGTCGTTTCATAAGAAGGCTGCGAGGCTGCCACATGTATAAAAAGCGTTTCAAGTTGCCTTTGTGCAGTTCAGTGTTTTTCTTCGAGCATCCATACTCTTAGGAGCATGTTGAAAGAACGTTCATTTGTGGCAAGTAACGTTTGAGACTTGCAGGGATAAACGCATACATGGCCCAACTGCATCCAACCCATTGTAAGAAGCTTTTTTTGCCAGTCAGATCTGGGGGACGGGCCACTACCGAAGTCGTAGGAATTCCCACTGTTTGGAAGGCTTAGAACATGGAGACAATTCTCCCAGTTCCACTTTTTCGCAACGGAGTGTCGTTTCATAAGAAGGCTGCGAGGCTGCCACATGTATAAAAAGCGTTTCAAGTTGCCTTTGTGCAGTTCAGTGTTTTTCTTCGAGCATCCATACTCTTAGGAGCATGTTGAAAGAACGTTCATTTGTGGCAAGTAACGTTTGAGACATGCAGGGATAAACGCATACATGGCCCAACTGCATCCAACCCATTGTAAGAAGCTTTTTTTGCCAGTCAGATCTGGGGGAAGGGCCACTACCGAAGTCGTAGGAATTCCCACTGTTTGGAAGGCTTAGAACATGGAGACAATTCTCCCAGTTCCACTTTTTCGCAACGGAGTGTTTTTTTCGAAAGAAAATCTGATTGGGAACGAGAAACTGCGAGACTGCCACATATATAAAAAGCGTTTCGAGTTGCCTTTGTGCAGTTCAGAATTTTTCTCCATGCACGTAAACCATCTATATCTAAATATCATATCCGAAGCTGCCACATGTTACCGAAGTCAATACTTTTTCTTCGCTGACACATTCTCCCAGCCCCACTCCTTTGCACGGAGTGTCGTTTTATAGGAAACTCTGATTGGGAACGAGAAACTGCGAGGCTGCCACATGTATAAAAAGCGTTTCAATTTGCCTTTGTGCAGTTCAGTGTTTTTCTTCGAGCATCCATACTCTTAGGAGCATGTTGGCAAAAAGTTGATTTGTGGCAAGTAAAGCATCTATTATATTGTATCCGAAGCGGCTTCATTCATGCTACTGAAGCCAAAGATAGTCTTGAAGAATTGATGAAACAAACCCTTACCTGGTGAGACCCAACAGTTGAAATTATCACTGCAAAACCAAATACAGTGGGTATTTTGCCACAAAGTCAATACCTTTTCTTCGCTGGCGGCGAGATTCGCAACTGGAACACAAGATTTGTCCATTTCGAAGAATGTTCAAAATAGGGTTCAAATGGGTTCAAATAACATTCCATTTGCGTTCAAAGATTCGTTCGAAAGGCTTTCGCAAACCCTTCAAGCTTCTACGGACGTAAAACGCTTTCCTTAACGAACCGTTTGTCTAAAACGCCGATTCAGCAGTGATATTATAAATCCGTGCCCTGAAATTTGTATTCTCAAAGCTGGCAAATTTCCACTCTTGAACCCTAGCAGCATCAGGTAGGAATTTCCACTGGCAACTTTTTGCTCTCAACCGAAACGCTGTGTTTTCTCTAGGAATATGAGGGCTACGGCGACGGAAGGCCCAAGCGGACTGCACAGGCAAACCTACGCGAAGGCAACTATGTGGAGTTCCGCTACACGGAGGCTACGCCCCCCTTCTGCACAAACAGCCTACGTGGAAGGTGTGCTCTCAGAAAAACACTGCTGAAGATGGATTCGCAGAGGATTTTAGGACCCAGCAGTTTTTGAAGTTTCGTTTTTGCAAAGGCACCAATGCTGAGTTGAAGCTGCGAAGCACTTTGCAACAGAGTGCAGGGCTGGTGGTGTTTTAAAGCTGGAAAAGTTGACGTTAAGAAAAAACCCAAGCTGCCAAAGGCTACGCAGAAACTGGAGGTTTCGTGATCGTTGCATTTTTTGCTGGAACGCCATGTGGCCAATTCTTAATATGGATGTGGAGAAGTTTATGTGTGAGCATCTGCAATTATTTACCGAGATGAGGTATTTGGCCAGTAGGTAGCTTTTGAATTCACAGACTCTGAAACCACCAGACACAAACTCTTGAGTTGTGCCATCTCCTCGCTTCAAATTCAGAAATCGGGATTTACGTTGCACCATCCATAGAAATTAGACTCCAATACGTAAACAGTATTCAGATACATGCGAAATCGAACGATTTATTTAAATTTATCTTTTTAAGTTAGGTGTTAGTTGAACACGTCCTCAAGATAACCGTTTGGGACATGCATGAAATAATCCATGCATGGCCTAAGGGCATTTCAAAAATCGGTGTTGAGCACTTTATTAACAAGCACGCAAAGTTGTGCCATCTACTGTCAAACCCGTGCAAAACGAGATCAAAACGAGAACAAAACGCGGTTCATCCATGTGCGTTCGCGTAAGCTGGCGTCAGCATGTCTGTCCCTGGGAAGCAGGCGCGGAAGCAATCTCATGCGATACTCAAGTCTATCAAGTGCTTTATGCTTTAGCGCCGCTCAACTGGAGAATTCAAGACGCAGCAAAGGATCAGTATCCCCTCAACTGCGGTCTGGCCGAAGTTTATGTGTGAGCAGCTGCAATTATTTACCGACATGAAGTGTTTGGTGGCCAGTAGGCAGAATTGGAATTTCCAGACCTGAAGTACCAGCCAGACACAAACTTTTGAGTTGGGCCATCTCCCCGCTTCAAATTCCGAAATTGGGATTTGCGTTGCACCATCCATAGAAATAAGCCTCGACTCCAATGCATAAGCCTAGGCTGCCGTTTCGGACATTTTTATTTTTGTGTTTTTTTTTGATCACTTCTACTTTCCGTAGCCATTTGCTGGATTGTGATCCATGGGAAATCGAACGATTTATTCTCAAGTTAGAAGTTGGTGGAAAGCCACCTTAATAAAACCATTTGGGACATGCACGGACAAATCCATGCATGGCCCAAGTACATAGGCTTTGTCAGTCAGATCTGGGGGACGGGCCACTTCCGAAGTCGAGGAATTCCCACTGCTTGGAAGGCTTAGAACATGGAGACAATTCTCCCGATCCACTTTGTTGCCAAGATGAAGTATTTGGCCAGTAGGCAGCTTTAGAATTTACAGACCTGAAAGCGCACAAACTCTTGAGTTGTGCCATCTCCTCGCTTCAAATTCCGAAATTGGGATTTGTGATGCACAATCCATAGAAATAAGCCTCGACTCCAATACATAAGCAGTATATATTCCGATCCATGGGAAATCGAACGATTTATTCTCAAGTTAGAAGTTAGTTGAAAACAGCCCAAAGGTATATAACCGTTTGAGACATGCACAGAAAAATCCATACAGGGCCCAACTACAATTCTAAAATTGGCATTGAGCCACTGATGGCATTTCCAAGGGCGCATAGTTGTGCCATCTACTGTCAAACCCGTGCAAAACGAAATCAAAACGAGGTTTACCCACGTGCATTCACGTAAGCTGGCGCCAGCATGTCTGTCCCTGGAAAGCAGGCGCGGAAGCAAGCTCATGCGATATTCAAATCCATCAAGTGCTTTAGCTCCGCTCAAGTCGAGAAACTAAGTCACAGCACAGGATCAGTATCCCCTCAACTGCAGTCTGGCCGAAGTTTATGTGTGAGCAGCTGCAATTATTTACCGACATGAAGTGTTTGGTGGCCAGTAGGCAGAATTGGAATTTCCAGACCTGAAAGTACCAGCCAGACAGAAACTTTTGAGTTGTGCCATCTCCTCGCTTCAATTCCCAAATTGGGATTTGTGATGCACAATCCATAGAAATAAGCCTCGACTCCAATACATAAGCAGTATATATTCCGATCCATGGGAAATCGAACGATTTATTCTTAAGTTAGAAGTTAGTTGAAAACAGCCCTAAGATATATAACCGTTTGGGACATGCACAGAAAAATCCATACATGGCCCTTTGGAAAGCTTAGAAGACAATTCTCCCAGCTCCACTCCTTTGCAACGGAGTGTCGTTTCATGAGAAACTCTGATTGGGAAACGAGAAACTGCGAGGCTGCCACATGTATAAAAAGCGTTTCAAGTTGCCTTTGTGCAGTTCAGTGGTTTTCTCCGTGCATCCATACTCTTAGAACCCTGAACTTCCAAAGGCTAAGTTAAACTTGCACGTTCCGCTAAAGGACAGCCTTTACTCAAAGTGCCTGTTTTGCTTCTCCACATGTGGAAACCAATACATGGTCGACAACGAGAACAACTGCGGAGCAAAGCATCCAAATTGAATTGACAGTTTTTCACGCACTTTTCGTGCAAACTCACGCGGGTTTCACGCACTTCTCACGGGTTTTTCACACACGTTAGCAATACTTGTTTTTACCATGATTGTTGACCCACCGATATCACACCATGCATACAATGTTCTACCAAAGTTGAAAGTGCAGGTTTAACTGGCACGTTGCCAAAGTTCAAGTTAAACTTGCACGTGGAAGATCAGGGGAAGCATGTTGGCAAAAAGTTAATTTGTGGCCTTTGTGCGTGCGGAACGCAAACAAACAAAGATGAAATGAACTGTAGAGTAACTGTAGCATCAAAGTGGGGTCTGGAATGGGGGGCCCTCCAGGGCGGCCGCATCGAAGGCCAAAAATGGTACGCCGGTACACCTATCATTGTAGACCCTCCCTGGCTTTTTGTTGTACCAGAACTTTGTTTCCAGAGCCTGTCAACATTTTACTTCAGATTTCCTTGTAGGCCTTTGAACAACTTTGGTTTACCAGTGTCACATCAAACCAGGAAATTGTGGCCTTTGTGCGTGCGTAGAGTAACTGTAGACAGTGCTCCAAGAACACTGTATAGGGCCAAAGCTACTTTGTTTTCACATCAGAATCCACCCATGCCTAACTTTTTGACAACATACATGCACCATCATTCTAGACGGGTTGCTGGGACCCTGAGGGTGGGTCTAACATGGTTGGAAGGGCTTCCAGAACTCCATTAGGGTTTTCAATTTCAGACCCCAATATTCAGGCGGTAAATGCGGTAAGACCTTAAAGGGAAACCGGGCCATCCCAAGGCATTGTAAATCTAAGAATTTGAAAAGTGCCAGAAAATATGTGCAAGAGTACTCATATGCATGAAACTACCTTTGGGATATGCGAAGCTGAATGTCAAGATTCAAACCATGTTGCGGCTGCACAAAGGAATCAAAACAAATAGAAATCAAACAAGAAAAAAGGAATAGGTGTAACAACGTTAACAAGCCTAGCATCAAAGTGTTTACTTAGCCCGCACAGTCGATACTTTTTCTTAGATTCGCAACGCAAGAACGCAAGATTTGTCCGTGTCGAAGAATGTTCAAAATAGGGTTCAAATAACATTCCATTTGCCATGCGTTCAAAAAGTTTTCGCAAACCTTTGAAGCTTCTACGTAAAATACGTTCATTTACAAACCGCGTGTGTAAAACGCCGTTCAGCAGTGATATTTACAAATCCGTGCCCTGAAATTTGTATTCTCGAAGCTGGCAAATTTCCACTCTTGAACCCTAGCAGCATCAGGTAGGAATTTCCAATGGCAGCTCTTTGTGATCAACCCCTGTTTTTTTTCTTGGGATAAGGGGGCTACGCGGAGGGGACGGAAGGCCCAAGCGGACTGCATAGGCAAACCTACGCGAAGGCAACTATGTGGAGTTCCAGTAGGCAGCTTTAGAATTTACAGACCTGAAAGCGCACAAACTCTTGAGTTGTGCCATCTACGTTCTTCAAATTCCGAAATCGGGATTTGTGCTGCACCATCGATAAAAATAAGCCTCGACTCCAATACATAAGCAGTATATATTCGGATCCATGGCAAATGCAACGATTTGTTCTCAAGTTGGAAGTTAGTTGAAAACAACCCTAAGATAACTGTTTGGGACATGAAGGGACAAATCCATACATGGCCCTTTGGAAAGCTTAGAACATGGAGACAATTCTCCCAGCCCCACTCCTTTGCACGGAGTGTCGTTTCATAAGAAACTCTGATTGGGAACGAGAAACTGCGAGGCTGCGACATGTATAAAAAGCGTTTCAAGTTGCCTTTGTGCAGTTCAGTGTTTTTCTTCGAGCATCCATAATCCTAGGAGCATGTTGAAAACAAGTTCATTTGTGGCAAGTAAAGCATCTATATACCTTTGGACCCCAAAACCATGAAAAATGAAGGTTTTAGGCCCTCAATATATGGGTCATAACCCCTAAAAATGAGGGTTTGGGGTTCCCATGGTAGATATTGTATCCGAAGCGGCTTCATTCATGCTACTGAAGCCAAAGATAGTCTTGAAGAATTGTTGATGAAATAAGCCGATACCTGGTGAGACCCAACAGTTGAAATTATCACTGCAAAACCAAATACAGTGGGTATTTTGCCACAAAGTCAATACCTTTTCTTCGCGCTGGCGGCGAGATTCGCAACTGGAACACAAGATTTGTCCATTTCGAAGAATGTTCAAAATAATGTTCAAATACCTAGTCGCCCAGTGCTGCCCTTTTGCCCTTTTTGGTTGCATACCTTTATTTCCCTGAACTCGCCTGAACTTCATTGCTGGCTAAGTTCCCATCCCCACTGCATAAAAATGTTGGGATTCTGTTTTCGTGTGTACGTTCGTCGTTCGCAAGGAGCCAGAACAGACCCTGCCAAAGACAGCATGCCCAGAGCATGCCGTCGTGGGCAAGGTCTGCCTAGTGACCTCCCCAAAGACAGTCTTTGTTTGCATTTGGTTGTTATTGATTGTAAGTTCGTCGTTCGCAAGGTCTTTGGGATGACCCTGCCCAAGACAGCATGCCCAGGGCATGCCATCGTGAGCTAGATGCTCTGAAATACCCAATCTTATCTGTTCTTAGGAAGGGAACTGATTTCTTGCAAACTCAGTGAGTGATGTGTATGGCTCTTCCACACATGCGGAACAAGAAAAAGGGTGCCCTTATCAAGCCCTGGCCACCCCGCAACTAAGAATAGCATTCCATTTTTGTTCAAAGATTCGCTCAAAAGGCTTTTGCAAACGTTTCAAGCTTCTATGGACGCCCTCGTTCACAAAACACTTGTCCAAAACGCCGATCCTGGAACTCCAAATGAGAGATCTCCCCCAGTCTGGCCGAAGTTTGTGTGTGACCAGCTGCAATTATTTGCGAAGATGAAGTATTTGGCCAGTAGGCAACTTTGGGATTTACAGCCCCTGAAAGTACCAGACACAAACTCTTGAGTTGTGCCATCTACTTGCTTCAAATTCCGAAATCGGGATTTGTGTTGCACCATCGATAAAAATAAGCCTCGACTCCATTACATAAGCAGTATACTCTTGAGTTGTTCCATCTACTTGCTTCAAATTCCGAAATCGGGATTTGTGTTGCACCATCGATAAAAATAAGCCTCGACTCCAATACATAAGCAGTATATATTCGGATCCATGGCAAATGCAACGATTTGTTCTCAAGTTGGAAGTTAGTTGAAAACAACCCTAAGATAACTGTTTGGGACATGAAGGGACAAATCCATACATGGCCCTTTGGAAAGCTTGGAACATGGAGACAATTCTCCCAGCCCCACTCCTTTGCACGGAGGGAACGAGAAACTGCGAGACTGCCACATATATAAAAAGCGTTTCGAGTTGCCGTTGTGCAGTTCAGATTTTTTCTCCGTGCACGTAAACCATCTATATCTAAATATCATATCCGAAGCTGCCACATGTTACCGAAGTCAAAGATAGTCTTCAAGAAGTGTTGTTGAAATAGACCCATACCTGGAGCATGTTGAAAACAAGTTCATTTGTGGCAAGTAAAACATCAAAATCTAGATGTGAAATCCGAAGCTGCCACATGCTACCGAAGCCAAAGATAGTCTTGAAGAATTGTTGATGAAATAAGCCGATACCTGGTAAGACCCACAGTGTAAATTATCACTGCACAATCAAATGCAGTAGAACTTTGCCAACAAAGCCAGTACTCTTATGTTCACCGACGGTATTGCGTTGCAAATCCATAGAAATAAGCCTCGACTCCAACACATAAGCAGTATTCAGATCAAGGGGAAATCAAAGGATTTATTCAAAAGTTAGAAAGGTGGAAAATCACCTTAAGATAACCAGCCTATTTGTCCCTGGCAAGCAAGCCCGGAAGCAAGCTCATGCGATATTCAAGTCTATCAAGTGCTTCAGCCCTGCTCCAGTGGAGAATTTAAGACACAGTAAAGGATCGGTTTCTCAGTTTCTCCTCATCTGCAGTGCAGCTGCAACTATTTACTGAGATGAAGTATTTGGCCAGTAGGCAGCTTTGGAATTTACAGACCTGAAAGTCCCAGACGCAAACCTTGAGTTGTGCCATGTACTCGCTTCAAATTCCGAAATGGGGACTTGCGTTGCACCATCCATAGAAACAAGCCTCGACTCCAATACACAAACATGGCCCAAATCCATACATGGCCCAACTGCATGTCAAAATTGGCGCTGAGCCATCTATAGCATTGCCAAGTAATAAAAATTGCGCCATCTACTTTCAGACCTGTGCAAAACGAGATCAAAAAGGGGGGGGATCCATGTGCATTCCTGTAAGCTGGCGCCAGCCGGTTTGTGCCTGCTGGGAAGCAGGCCCGGAAGCTAGCTCATGCGATATTCAATTTCATCAAGGGTTTAGAGCCGCTCAAGTGGAGAATTTAAGACACAGTAAAGGATCGGTTTCTCAGTTTCTTCTCATCTGCAGTGCAGCTGCAACTATTTACTGAGATGAAGTATTTGGCCAGTTGGCAGCTTTGGAATTTACAGACCTGAAAGTCCCAGACGCAAACCTTGAGTTGTGCCATGTACTCGCTTCAAAGAGGAATCTGATGGAATTGTCGTCAGTGCACATCAATTTTCAGGACTGCTTGCCGTCTTTGGACTGACGCGCTGGGCCAATTCGCTTTGAACAGCCACTGACATTTTGGTGCCCTTAAAAGGGACTTATCCGCTTCGCATGAGACATCAACCGGAATGCGCGTATGCGTCTCTTAAGAAAATGCCTCTTGTCCTTAGATTCTGAGATGTCAAATTGATATGCCTGATACATCCTGATACTGTATGCCAGTATGCGTTCTTTGAAGTCTTGGATTTTCGGATTTTCCTGGCACAACCTGTGGGAGCTGAAACTGCAACCCAGGCTGCGCTGGTCACACGACCAATGTTTGCCCTCCGCAGTGAGACTTTTGGGCGCTCAACGTCTCAGGAAAAGCTGCGTGATGGCCGACAAACCTGGCCAAATATAGTGAAGACAATTTATGAAAAAAAAAGTATATATTTCATGAAAATTGATTTTAAACAAATTGCTTGGATATCCTTCCTTATCCTTCAATTGTTCACATCCTTGTCACTTTGTTGTACTTGTTTCCTTCTTTTCTCAACAAAAAAACACACAAAACGTCGCGGTGGATCACCGTCACCGCCTTTATGGTACTGGACTTGCGTTGCACCATCCATCGAAACAAGCCTCGACTCCAATACACAAACATGGCCCAAATCCATACATGGCCCAACTGCATGTCAAAATTGGCGCTGAGCCATCTATAGCATTGCCAAGTAATAAAAATTGCGCCATCTACTTTCAGACCTGTGCAAAACGAGATCAAAAAGGGGGGG
>DF243128.1:30510-45868 GCA_000507305.1 Breviolum minutum Mf 1.05b.01 | reverse complement strand
TTGCCAAGTAATAAAATATATAAAAATTGCGCCATCTACTTTCAGACCTGTGCAAAACGAGATCAAAAAGAGGGGGATCCATGTGCATTCCTGTCAAGCTGGCGCCAGCCGGTTTGTGCCTGCTGGGAAGCAGGCCCGGAAGCTAGCTCATGCGATATTCAAGTCTATCAAGGGTTTAGAGCCGCTCAAGTGGAGAATTTAAGACACAGTAAAGGATCGGTTTCTCAGTTTCTTCTCATCTGCAGTGCAGCTGCAACTATTTACTGAGATGAAGTATTTGGCCAGTAGGCAGCTTTGGAATTTACAGACCTGAAAGTCCCAGACGCAAACCTTGAGTTGTGCCATGTACTCGCTTCAAATTCCGAAATGGGGACTTGCGTTGCACCATCCATAGAAACAAGCCTCGACTCCAATACACAAACATGGCCCAAATCCATACATGGCCCAACTGCATGTCAAAATTGGCGCTGAGCCATCTATAGCATTGCCAAGTAATAAAAATTGTGCCATCTACTTTCAGACCTGCGCATAACGAGATCAAAAAGGGGGGGATGCATGTGCATTCCTGTAAGCTGGCGCCAGTCGGTTTGTGCCTGCTGGGAAGCAGGCCCGGAAGCTAGCTCATGCGATATTCAAGTCTATCAAGGGTTTAGAGCCGCTCAAGTGGAGAATTTAAGACACAGTAAAGGAACGGTTTCTCAGTTTCTTATCATCTGCAGTGCAGCTGCAATTATTTACTGAGATGAAGTATTTGGCCAGTAGGCAACTTTGGAATTTACAGCCCCTGAAAGTACCAGACACAAACTCTTGAGTTGTGCCATCTACTCGCTTCAAATTCCCAAATTTCGGGATTTGCGCTGCACCATCCATAGAGATAAGCTTTGCAGTATATATATTCCGATCCATGGGAAATGGAACGATTTATTCTCAAGTTAGAAGTTAGTTGATAACCACCATAAGATAACCGTTCGGCACATGCACGGAAAAATCCATACATGGCCCAACTACATTTCTAAAATTGGCGTTGAGCCACTTATGGCATTTCCAAGGGCGCAAAGTTGTGCCATCTACTGTCAAACCTGTGCAAAAAGAAATCAAAACGAGATTTATCCATGTGCGTTCACGTAAGCTGGCGCCAGCATGTCTGTCCGTGGGAAGGAGGCCAGGAAGCAATCGCATGCGATATTCAAGTCCATCAAGTGCTTTAGTGCTGCTCACGTGAAAAACTAAGACACAGCAAAGGATCAGTATCCCCTCAACTGCAGTCTGGCCGAAGTTTATGTGTGAGCAGTCGCAATTATTTGCCGAGAGGAAGTATTTGGCCAGCAGGCAGAATTGAAATTTACGTACCTGAAAGTACCAGACACAAACTCTTGAGTTGTGCCATCTCCTCGCTTCAAATTCCGAAATCGGCATTTGTGTTGCACCATCCATAGAAATAAGCCTCGACTCCAATACATAAACAGTATTGGGGGGATCCATGGGAAATCGAACGATTTATTCAAAAGTTAGAAGTTGGTGGAAAGCCACCTTAATATAGCCATTTGGGACATGCACGGACAAATCCATACATGGCCCAATTACATCCAACCTGTAAGAAGCTTAGTCAAGTGGAGAAACAAGACACAGCAAAGGAGCAGTTTCCCTCAACTGCAGTCTGGCCAACGTTTATGTGTGAGCAGCTGCAATGATTTACGAGATGAAGCAGTAGGCAGCTTTGGAATTTACGGACCTGAAAGCACCAGACGCAAACTCTTGAGTTGTGCAATGTACTCGCTTCAAATTCCGAAATGGGGATTTGTGTTGCACCATCCATAGAAATAAGCCTCGACTCCAATACATGAGCAGTATTCGGATCCATGGGAAATGGAACGATTTATTTTAAAGTTACAAGTCAGTTGAAAACAACCTTACGATAAACGTTTGGGACATGAAGGGACCAATCCATACATGGCCCTTTGGAAAGCTTAGAACGTGGAGACAATTCTCCCACTTCCTTGCAAAGGAGTGTTTTATTCATAAGAAAATCTGATTGGGAAACGAGAAACTGCGAGGGATGCCACAACTATGAAAAGCGTTTCAAGTTGTCTTTGTGCAGTTCAGTGTTTTTCTTCGTGCATCCATACTCTTAGAAGCATGCTGAAGAAACGCCAATTTGTGGCAAGTAAAGTATCTATATCTAGGTTTTATATCCAAAGCTGCCACATGCTACTGAAGTCAAAGGTAGTCTTCAAGAATTGTTGTAATAAAACCCTTATTTGGTACGACCCACAGTGGAAATTATCACTGCAAAAACCAAATACAGTGGGTACTTTGTCCGCAAAGTCAATACTTTTTCTTCGCTGACGGCGAGTTTCGCAACTGGAACACAAGATTTGTCCATTTCGAAGAATGTTCAAAAGTAGGGTTCAAATAACATTCCATTTGCGATGCGTTCAACAGGTTTTCGCAAACCTTTGAAGCTTCTACGTAAAATACATTCATTTACAAACCGCGTGTGTAAAACGCCGTTCAGCAGTGATATGTACAAATCCGTGGTCTGAAATTTGTATTCTCAAAGCGTGCAGCAAATTTCCACTCTTGAACCTTAGCAGCATCAGGTAGGAATTTCCACTGGCAACTTTTTGCTCTCAACGGAAACGCCGTGTTTTTTTGGGATACAGGGGGCTACGCGGAGGCTACGGAAGGCCAAGCAGACTGCATAGGCTATGGCTATGCGGTAGAAGCGCCTGCTTTGTTGAACCGGCAATGCAACAGAGTGCAGGGCTGGCGCTGTTTTTCTTCGGCGGAAAAGTTGACGTTAAGACAAAACCGAAGCTGCCAAAGGTTCCGTTAAGAAACGGGGGGTCATACCGGCAGCTTTTCGTATTTTTTGGTGGAAGACGCCCGGTCTAGCCAGAGGAAACTTTTAAGATGTCTTTGAAATGGATATGGAGGTCAAAATCACAGATCCCCAAAAGCCCAAGGAAAAAGTTTGGTTTTTGCAGGGATCCCAAATAGGGCTTCTAGTTCTCAAGCGAATGGGGGTT
This sequence comes from Breviolum minutum Mf 1.05b.01, assembly GCA_000507305.1. Lineage (NCBI taxonomy): Eukaryota > Dinophyceae > Suessiales > Symbiodiniaceae > Breviolum > Breviolum minutum. The sequence goes on along the minus strand of DF243128.1, from coordinate 42,839 downwards.
TTGGGGAACCTCGTCATCTTCCCTTAACAAGATTGAAAAGTTTGAAATGCCTTTCAGAATCTCGATTCTCGATGTTGACATCTGACGATGTGGCAGTGTGTCGTGTTGAATGCTTGGGCAACGAAAAACCTCTGAAGTGTTTCAATTCAAAGCTCCCGTTGGCACCAAAGACGGGAATTTTGTGCCATTTTTGTTGAGCAGTTTGATTTTGGGCTCACATATAGTAACGAGATCTCGTCAGTGCGCTTGGGAACCTAGTTTCTTCATGAACCTTTTCGTGGTGGCATTTCAGTGGTTCGCCACCTCCCACACATTTGGAAAATCAGCTTTTTTGCTAAGGTAAAGGAGGCATATCAAAAACACACCGGTTCATAAGTTGTTTTGGTCGCTTGAAAGACGCCTGCAAGCTTTACCATACAGGAGCAACTTGCAAGACTGTAGGTTGCTCATAGGGTTGCGGTGTGCCAGCATAAGAATGCTCTAGCCCCACTCAAGTGAAGAAACTAAGACACAGCAAAGGAGCAGCTTCTCCTCAATTGCAGTCTGGACGAAGTTTATGTGTGAGCAGCCACCACCATTTCCCGAGATCAAGTATTTGGCCAGCAGGCAGAATTGAAATTTACAGACCTGAAAGACCCTGAAAGTACCAGACACAAACTCTTGAGTTCTGCCATCTACTCGCTTCAAATTCCGAAATCGGGATTTGCGTTGCACCATCCATAGAAACAAGCCTTGACTCCAATACACAAACATGGCCCAAATCCATACATGGCCCAACTGCATGTCAAAATTGGCGCTGAGCCATCTATAGCATTGCCAAGTAATAAAAATTGCGCCATCTACTTTCAGACCTGTGCAAAACGAGATCAAAAAGGGGGGGGATCCATGTGCATTCCTGTAAGCTGGCGCCAGCCCCAGTAATTTTTGGCATGACACCCTCAGATTGCATCCAAGTTTGGGTACATATCTGCATATAAATTGACTCTTGCGATGTACTAGCCAGCTGAACAAACAATCGGATCCCGCATGCTTGAAACAAATGCTGGATGGACCTGTTCCATCTTGGATTTTGGGGTGGTTTGCCTTCTCGACCTACAAATCTACAAGCTTTACATAAATAGACTTCCACAAAAATCCGAAAGCAAATGGAGGACCCGCACCCTTTCTATTTTGCTCCTTAAAGGACGGGGTGCATTACAGTACACCTTGAAAATGTGTCAATTCTCTGCAAAGCTTTGAATGACACCCAGTTCCCAGGATTATATCCACCCTTTTTATTTTGGTCTTGCTGGACAGGGTGCATTTCACCCTGAAAATGCGTCAATTCCCTGCAGTTGATTGAATGACACCCAGTTGACTGTATTACATCCTGACTATATCCGAACAAAAAGGGCCAGAAAAACCAATGATCTTTCAGCTTAATCAAAGACGCATCTGAAGCAAACGCGGAACATGGAACAACGTTGCACACAGTCTTCGCAGCTGACTTGTTTAACTCTTCAGGATTAATTGTGAAGGGCACGAATCAACACCTACAAAATAGTGGTTCTACTTGCTGGGATGGGCAGAGCCAGTCATTGCGCTTACTTCTCTGGCACTAAATAAGCACTATATCTACCCAAATCATGGCTATATAGACCTATAAAGGCCTTATATACGAAGGACATCTGGGTGTAGTCTCAGGGTGGTANAGGCCTTATATACGAAGGACATCTGGGTGTAGTCTCAGGGTGGTATGGAAAAACCTTCTGACAGCCGGTTTGTGCCTGCTGGGAAGCAGGCCCGGAAGCTAGCTCATGCGAGATTCAAGTCTATCAAGGGTTTAGAGCCGCTCAAGTGGAGAATTTAAGACACAGCCAAGGATCGGTTTGACAGTTTCTCCTCAACTGCAGTCTAGACGAAGTTTATGTTTGAGCAGCTGCAACTATTTGCTGAGATGAAGTATTTATCCCAAATAGTGCGATTCTAGTTCTCAAACCAATGCGCGTTTTGGGGAACCTCACCATCTTCCCTTAGCAAGAGATGATTGAAAAATTGGAAATTCTCAGAATCTCGTTTCTTGATGTTGACATCGGACGATGTGGCAGTGTGTCAGTGTGTCGTGTTGAATTGTTTCAATTCAAAGCTCCCGTTGGCACCAAAGGCGCCTGAGGCAGTTTGATTTTGGACTCACCTGTAAAAACGAGATCTTGTCAGTGTGGCTTGGAAGGAAACCTAGTTTTTTCATGAACCTTTTGCATTGTGCCATTTCAGTGGTTCGCGACCTCCCACAATTGAAAACTCACTGTTTCTTCTCCAAGGGAAAGTCGAGGCACATGAAACACAGCAGTTCATATGTCGTTTTAGTCGCTTTAAAGACGCCGAAAGAAGCTGAAAACCCATACAGGAGCAACTTGTACTTGAAAAACCATAGGCTTGCGGTGTGCCAGCATAAAATCCCACGAGTGCTTCAGCCCTGCTCAAGTGGAGAATTTAAGACACAGTAAAGGATCGGTTTCCCAGTTTCTCCTCATCTGCAGTGCAGCTGCAACTATTTACTGAGATGAAGTATTTGGCCAGTAGGCAGCTTTGGAATTTACGGACCTGAAAGAGCCAGACACAAACTCTTGAGTTGTGCAATGTACTCGCTTCAAATTCCGAAATGGGGACTTGCGTTGCACCATCCATAGAAACAAGCCTCGACTCCAATACATAAACAGTATTGGGATCCATGGGAAATCGGGCAATTTATTCTTAAGTTAGAAGTCAGTTGAAAGCCACCTTAAGATAAATATTTGGGACAAGCACGGACGAATCCACACATGGCCCAACTACAGAAGCTTTGTCAGTCAGAACTGGGGGACGGGCCACTTTCGAAGTCGAGGAATTCCCACTCTTTGGAGAGCTTAGAACATGGAGACAATTCTCCCAGCTCTTCTTCTTTGGAATGGATTTTTTTGGGGTAACAAAATCTGACTGGGAACAAGAAACGGGGAGGCTGCCACATGTATGAAAAGCGTTTCAAGTTGCCTTTGTGCGATCGGATTTTTTCGCCGTGCATCCATGCACTGAAATGCATGTTAAAAAAAAGTTCATTTGTGGCACGGAAAACATCTAAATCTAGAATTCATATCCGAAGCTGCCACATGTTACCGAAGGCAAGGATAGTCTTCAGGAACTGTTGATGAAATAAACCCACACCTGGTGAGACCCAACAGTGGAAACTATCACTGCAAAACCAAATGCAGTAGGTACTTCGTCTACACTGTCAGTACTTTTTTTCACATTTCGAAGAATGTGCAAAATGGTGTTAAATAATAACATTTCATTTTTGTTCAAAGATTCCTTCAAAGGCTTTGACAAACCCTTCAAGCTTCTACGGACGTAAAATCCCCTCGTTCACAAAAGCGTTCGTCTAACGTGAAACGCCGATTCAGCAGTGATATTTGCAAATCCGTGCCCTGAAATTTGTATTCTCAAAGCTGGGAAGTTTCTTCCACTGTTGAACCTTCGCAGCAGCAGGTAGGAATTTCCAATGGCAGCTCTTTGTGCTCAACCCCTGTGTTTTTTCTTGGGATGTGGGGGCTATGCGAAGGCTATGGAAGGCCTCGCAGACTGCATAGGCTACACCTACGCAGAGGTAACTATTTTCCAGTTCTCCTATGCGGAGGCTATGCTACCCTTCTGCACAAACAGCCTACCTGGAAGGTGTGCTCTCAAAAAAAAGCTGCTTAAGATGGATTCGCAGAGGGGTTTAGGATCCAGCAGTTTTTGAAGTTTCGTTTTTCCAAAGGCACCAATGCTGAGTTGAAGCTGCGAAGCACTTTGCAACCGAGTGCAGGCCTGGTGGTGCTTTAAAGCTGGAAAAGTTGACGTTAAGAAAAAACCCAAGCTGCCAAAGGCTACACAGAAACTGGAGGTTTCGTGATCGCATTTTTTGGTGGAAGACGCCATGTGGCCAATGTATTTGAAACAGATATGGAACTCGAAATGAGAGATCTCCCCCAGTCTGGCCGACGTTTGTGTGTGACCAGCTGCAATTATTTGCCAAGATGAAGTATTTGGCCAGTAGGCCGCTTTGGAATTTACAGACCCTGAAAGCACCAGACACAAACTCTTGAGTTGTGCCATCTCCTCGCTTCAAATTCCGAAATCGGGATTTGCGTTGCACCATCCATAGAAATAAGCCTCGACTCGAATGCATAAATAGTATTCGGATCCATGTGAAATCGAGCCATTCATTTTCAAGTTTAAAGTCAGTTGAAAATCACCCTGTTTGGGACATGTGCGGAAAAATGCATACGTGGCCCAACTGCATTTCTAAAATTAGCCGTGAGCCATCTATAGCATTGCCAAGAACGAAAAATTGCCCCAATCTGTTTTCAGCCCGTGACACTACACATTTCGGAGTTGGGAGGTTCAATGATTCAAACAACGTCGAGTTGTGCGGCGCTTCAGCCGTTTCTGGGAAGTCTTTCGCGATCAAGTTCAATGGGTGTCATGTTCGAGAGAACACACCAGGGGAGCTTTCAGGTCTGTGGTTGAAACCAACCAAAGGTGGCTTCAGTTTCAAAGTTGGTGGAAGCTGTGACCCAGATGGCCCTTTTTGTAAGGTTGAAGTTGGCTGATTGTTTGAAGAGGTCATAAGAGACGGACATTTGTCAAGTGCTTCGTAGTGGCAACAAAAATCTCAGACAATCGAATCAACATGTTCATGGCATTTGAACCTGTTTGAACCTCAGATTTTTTCCCTAAAATCCTGAGAGGAACTTTCTTTTGCAATACTGTTTCAGTGGTTCTTATCGGACAAATTGTGCCCCAAACCACCTTCAGACTCTTCAATCTGAAGGTTGCCGCAAAGAGATCCGATTTTCCAAGCTTTGGAAATGAAATCACCGAGAGAATTCTGAGTTCGACACCCATGCCATACAGGTATGGTTGATTTTTTATGGTAAAACATAGTAAATATACCAGTCCCATGGATCCTGTACAACATAAAATAGCCTGTGTCTTTTCAATCACCAATCTCTACGGATCTGGGGATTTTTTGTTTCCGAAAGGCTTTCATAATGGTTTCGATGGGGACTCTCCACTTATCTCAAGGAACACTGGCTGGTGGTGCTGAAACTTCGTTCCCCTTTGACGTTCAATAAATTGGAGCTTCTTGTGACTTCCACTCCCTTGCCCCACCGGTTGGGGACATGGGACACGTGTTTTGCGCGTGTGGCAACTGCGGCTAATATGGTGCAAACACCTGGCAAAAACCCATCATTGTGAGCCTGTGAACACAGGCAGGGGGGTTGAGAGAGAATAAGATGCCAGTTTCTTTTTTTGGTATCCCTTGAGGGTACTTAAGCAAGATCACTTACAGTAGATTTGAATTCATGAACACTCCATAACACTCCACTCCAATGAAAAGGTCACAGACAATTTGTCAAACGTTACATCAATTTCCGTTCCAACATCTTCCAACCATTGAGCAGTGATCAAAACCTTTTTTTGCACCATTTTCTTCTTTGCTTCATATAGGGGATAATACTACCCAGTACCCAGTTATATAAGGATTATTTTAAGCGTTTCATGGTTCATGTCACTGTCCGGGTTTTGTTGCCATTACTCAATTGACATTCTTGTGAAGTCTTTCAACTGCTCCGGAAGTGTCAACTTTGTCCATTTTTTACTGGATCTGCAGCAGGTCTTCATTGCCAACTGCGATCGCGAAAATTAGACAAACTCGCATCTCTGCAGACCAGGTTTTTTAGGCTTGGATTCACGGCACGGGTTCATGGAATTTTGAAGCATCACCACCTAAGATGTCATGTTTCAGTGGTAAAAATGTGGGATAGAAATTGATAAAAGTACGAAGCTTTGTTTTTTAAAAACGTTTTATCGTTTTTTCCATTCATTTGTGGATACTATGTTTGCTTTCATTTGTTACTTTATGTGTTTTTCCCCCAACAGCTTTATCATACCTAGAGCCCCAATGACCTCTATTTTTGAAGGTCAACTCCCCAAAAACAAGGCCGAAACTTCAATCAGAACGGGGGTCATTTGGGTTCTAGGTACAGGTTGGGGTATATACTCGTCCCCAATAAAGGTGTCCACCAGGAAGCTTCGAAGTTCTCTCATCCCAAATTGCTTCTTCAGGCCAACGGCATGGCTTTTTGCGATTTCACCGCGCCTGGCGATTTCACGGCTACAATGGACGCAGCGGAAAAAAACCAAGTCCGCTCAAAGGGACAGGGTTAGGACAGATGTTGGTGTGGAAAGTGATGAGAGGCAGGACGTAATTGCTTGTAAAATAGGTTTTTTCAGTTGGATGAATTTTTTGCCAGGTAAATGACCTGCTGATTTTGGGACTCCCCTTCGGGTTTTACGAGGGAAAACAACTTAACAAGGTGAAGTCCAAAAACTAGACGCCGGATATCTCGAAAGCAAGGAAGACAGTTTGATAAATGAAATGTTGGAGAGGATTGCAGAGATGAGCAGTGCAAGGAGTATCGAAAGCAAACGTTGAATCCAGCAAAAGTTGAACCCAACAAAAATTCAATGTTAACAGTTTCACTACAACCATCAACTTGAATCCAGCAAAAGTGCATACATGACACAAGAAAAACTTTTGAACCCAGCGGTAATGTGGTAAAAGGCGAAGCCTGACAAGGGACACGATAAATTGGTTCGGTACGTTTGTCTCGGTAATGCGGTAAAAAACGAAGCCTGACAAGAGATATACGCGATAAGAGAAGGAGGCAGGTTGAAATATCAAAACTATCACAAACAGGTGACAATGTTTTGCACAATATTTTGCACGATGCGATTTGCACCACGAGGTGAAACCGAGACGAGCTGGTTTTAAGATTCTAAGAAGGTTATGTTCTCCAAAACCTCATCATCGAAGGCTTCTTTCACACAAAAGTGCCTCGAAAGACGCAGGCATCTAGATGCTTGCCAATTACCTGCAACCTATAAAGGCACCGGTTCCAATGAATGGCACCCCCTAATGGGTAAGGAGGTTCGTCAAAGAATAGCGAATTTTAAAGGCGTGCGGTCCAATTTCTTCAAACGGCCCAATTATTGTAACCTCAGACAAACATTCGCATTTTGCAGAGGCATAGTCCCCGCTCAGGGATAGCCATGCTGGTCACGGACTGCAGCTGCACTGGTATCCGGCAGTTCTTCAATCAACTTGTCCATGATGTTGGACACGTTCTCATCCTTGGAAAGGCTTCCGCTGCTGTTTGATTTCGCAGTTGGTAGTGTCATAAAATGGCAGATGTCCACCAACGAAGGCTTCCCATTTTTGCTAGCTTTCAGCGACAAACCTTCAAGTCGAACTGCAACATTCTTCGCCGCTCATGCGCGGGTTGTTACATCAAATCCGTGCGAAGCTGTTCTACATAGTCGCTGGCTGAAACTGAGTCATCACCATCACCTTCAAATGTCATCTCTGCATCTTAAGAAATTGCCTGCATCAGGCCACACACACTCCTTGCATCATACAAGACACACACACAAACCTAGTTACAACAAAAATCTGGAAGCATTACAAGTGTGACAAAACGTTATAATGCAAACACACAGCCCACCGCCGGAGCCGATGCCGCGGCACTGGTATCCGGCAGTTCTCCAATCAACTTGTCCACTATGTTGGAAGCAATATCATCCTTGCAATTTCATCCGCCGCTTGCGTGTCCAACTTGTAGTGTCAAGACGGGGCAAATGGCCACCAACGAAGGCTTCCCAGTTTTGCTAGCTTTCAGCAACAAGGCCTGCAACTCAAACTGCAACGTCCTGCCGCGATCTGGCGGCGCTTGTTGCCTCAGATCCGTGCGAAGCTGTTCGACATAGCTGCTGGCAGAAATTGGATCAGCACCATCACCTCCAAATGAGCACACTTCAGCTGTGCATCAAACAAGCATTTCTGCGCATCATACGCAGCGCACAAACCCACATTAAAAAAACAAAACACATATCTCATTCCAATCTACACTGCAAAAGTCAAGCACAAAAAAATACTGCGACCACAAAACCCATCGCCAGTGTGGATGCTGCTGCGCTGCTATCCGGCAGGTCTCCAATCAACTTGTCGACTATGTTGGAAGCAATATCATCCTTGCAAATTCATCCGCCGCTTGCGTGTCCAACTTGTAGTGTCACGAACCAGGCAATGTCCACCAATGAAAGCTTCCCAGTTTTGCTAGCTTTCAGCAACAAAGCCTCAAGTCTCTCTGAAAGCTGCTTCGCTGTTCTACCAGTGTTTGTTGTTTGACGCCGCACGAAGCAGTTCCACATACATCCTGACTACAGCGGAGTCCACACCTTAGCTGGCAGAAGAAGAAGCCGATTCCACCACATGCCTGGTCTGACTCATGAGTTTTTCGACCGCATTCGTCACCAGCTCCTTCTTGCTCAGCTGACCCCTGGCCCCCAGTGTTTGCAGCAGCCACATTCAAACACTAGCACACGTCCAACAATGGAAGCTTGTCATGACTGCTACGTTTCAAAAACATTGACTCTATCTCAGCTCTCAACCACGCTTTCCGTCCCTCTGGATGTGGTAGTCGTAGCTCCCCGTCTTCATATTGATGTCCCAGTCCAAACCTTCTCAACCAGTTCATCTTTTGGCAACTTCCCACGCTTGCCGTGGCCCGACACTTGTAATTCACCATAAAAAATCCCCCCCCAAAAAAGCCCGTTCTCGACCTTCAACAGGTAATGCAGCTGGTGTCTCACGCAACCATCGCGTCCGTTGATTCTAGGCGCACTTGTTCCAACCAGCGCCCACTGGCTGAGGCCATTGCAAGCACAAGGAACACAAGGTGAAACGACCGCAACCACTCTCAACAAATGCAAGCTTCCAAAAGGTTCACTATCAATCCTTGACATGGTTGCCACATAGAAGAAAAGGATCGAGTCACGCACAACTCAACCTCGTAAAATACCTAATAAACTCATTTCCTTTAAAAGCACAAATAGCTACCAAAGCTGCAACTCACAAGTTAACTCAAACAATAGTCGCATCCGACAGGATTGAATCCAACAAAACACACCTAAACAAAATTCAGAGCAAAAATGCTACAAAACATCCACATCGTCCGATCAGCACGGAGTGACCCCAGGGTTGTCAAATCGGAGGTGCGGTCCCTGTGCCCAGGAGAATAAGATAGATTTTAATAGACTTTTTAAGAGGAAGACTACTTTTGCAGAATTTTTTTCCAGATTTTCATTTGCAGAATTCTTCTCCGGCTATTTTTAGGCAGTCTAGTCTTGCAAGACAGCCACCACTTCAGCAGTCTTTGATTTGCAGAATCATTTTCCACCTATTTTTCACCAGTCTTTTCTGGGGTCAGTCTTTGAAGACAGCCATCACTTCGGCAGTCTTTGATCACTGCTTTCTTTCAGCAGTCTTCTCTGCAGTCTTTGTAGACAGCCATTACTTGGGCAGTCTTTGATGACAGTCTTTCAAGACAGCTTTTGCAAACAACCACCACTTCAGCAGTCTTCGATGAGAGTCTTTCAAGGCAGCCATCACTTCAGCAGTCTTTGATGATAGTGCTTTTTCTCGCAAGAACCCTTCGCAAGAACCCGATACATGCATACAGTGTACAAATATTGAAATATTCATACTTACAAATACACGAATATTCAAAAATACATTTCATATTTACATTTAAGATGCTAACATTTTTTAGGCAGGTACATGCTTTCGCGTTTCCATGTTCACAGACATAAATACATTATTTTCGTTTTTACATACCGACACAGATGTGTTGGCCAAGGACCATGTGGACAGACATACAGATTTTTGGAGAATCTGAGGCTTTTGACAGTCATTGATGGGAGTGTTTGTTGATGGTACCAAATCAGTTCAAACATAGTTGGAAACCAACAAAAATGACGTGTCACGTTTCATTTGGCTCAAGGTATCAACTTGATGATACATGAACATAGATTTCTACAATTCTATTCAATGATGCTCCAGAAGATCTTGACGCAGAGGGTTCAAAATATGTGAAAGGCCTTGACGTTACGATGCCATAGAACCACCTTGCCTTGTAACAGAGCTTTTGCTCAGGAGATTGGCTTTGGATTCTAAGATTCTGTTTCAAAATCCGGTGAATACAGTGTAGACCCATCAGAGTGTGACCTGTAGAAGATCTTGGTGTAACTTCATCTGAGCTCACGCCTGTCAACTTGGACTTGACGAGCAAAGATATCTTCTTGAAACCAACTTGGTAAAAGGTGTTCAATTCCAATTTCCTTTTGCTCCATGATCGTTCCATCTGGTTGCAATGCTGTTGGGCAAGGATTGCGCCAAAAGTTTTTGCACAGCTTCACGTCACACGTCCACCAAATTTCGGCCCGGATGCGGCATAGTCCAGTTGAACCATCCCAAAAAGTTGCGCACCTGAGTCGTTGCAGTACTAGATTCTTGAAACCCAAATTTTTGTAGGCAAAAACAAGTTTCCACTTTCCAGATTTCGCGTAGAACTGGCCAACGCTCTGACTGCTAAGCAGTTCGAAATGGATCCATCTCAAACCACTGTTCAATGTGAGAAAAAATCGTTTTTTGAAAAGGGCTATTCAACCAGCCAACCCCAAAAGAAGCTCCAAAATTAACCAAGTAACCAAGTAACAGTTCCTACAACACTTCAGAAAACTCGAGTTGGTTGATCTTTTTTTGTCGCCAGGGTACGTATACATAGAGATCCCTAATGTGTTGCAGAAAAGTTGATGAATCTCCAATATGTCCGGGAAACCCATCCTATCCTTCCTCACTTCCTGGATTAAAGACATCTCATAAGGATGGTCTTGCTTCGTCGCAGCTGCTTTCTTTGTTGTGTGTTTTAGAGATGGATTTGGAAAGCCCAGTGGTGGAGTCAGGGGTGAGCAACTCAGGTCTACGCCGATTTTTTGTTCCAAAAAAAGAGTCATCAACATGTTGCGACTTTTTGTTGGGCCATGTTCCTTTTTGCCAATCTCTAGGGTTGAACCACTGGGGTTGCTAGGCTCCAGGGTGGGTTTCGGTTGGCACGGGAGGCTTGCTTTGATGTCCGTGTCAAAACAAGGGTGGTTCAGATTTGTCAAGTCCAAAGACAAGTTCACCCGGCAGATGTTTTCGATGGAGGATTGTTTGTGATCAAGCTGGGCAGAACAAAAATGCTCCAAGCATGGAAGTTTTCATGTGATTCTCCGGGCGTCCGAAAGATGACTAACAACTTGGTTCCGAAAGTCAACATTTTTTGAAGATTGTCTTCTCAGACGTCAGAACAAAGGCATCAGTTTTTTACTTGGCTGAAGATGAGTATACCAAATCCTTGTGCTTTCTGGCGATGACGTGGCCGTAGTGGGAAAAAAGGGTTCAACATGGTTGAACTTGGTCGTTCCTTTTGAGCCTGAAGAAGCAGGTTTCACCAGGTGGTCTTCCCATTGACGAAACTGGCAACGATTTGCAGTTGACGAGCTCGAAAAGCAGCGTGTTGTTGTGGTTACCAGGTCGGATCAAAGCATTTCCACCATGGAATACTTCATTGACAACATTTCAAGTGGAAGTGTGGAAGAAGTTTTGGTAACTATCCCTCCCCAAAAACGTGTCCATATTTCGTGTCTGCTTAAGAACTTTGTGAACAAACTACACCGTCTTTTGTCTTGCTTTCCTTCCGCTGAACCAAGCTGAACCAAGCTGAAACCGTTCCGAAACATCTTGTGGCAAAACATTGGCACTGTCTTTTTGTAGGTGGGCCAGGCAGTTAAATGATACATCTTGCCTTACACCATTTTTTCGAGTTGAAGAAGTTGTTGCACACAACCAGTCTGACAGGATATTGTTGAGATATCGTAGAGAATAGTTTTTGGTTATGGATAGACAATTAAATGATCAAGTAGCCAAAGTGCATAGTTTGAGTTCATAGTGACTTGCACTTTCACATTTTTACCAAGAATGTCTTTTTCCTGTAAAGCTCTTGATTTTTTGTTTCAGAAACGAAGTTGGAGCAACTTCTAGGAGGATGTGGGCTTCGATTTTGCTGAACAGCATACACCACTCAGATGATTCACAACTTTCAGGTTTTGAATGTGAATTGTTCTTTTTCCCCTCTTGGGTCGTTTCGAATCTGGTCGGCTGGAATCTTCGAGGCATATCAAAAACACACCGGTTCGTATGTTGCACAGAAGAAAAACCACCGGTTCGTAGATGGCGAGCTGGGTAACACAAATTGGTGACAAATTTTTGCCAACTTGACAGGGTAGATCAGCCACAAGTTGAGCAACATCACCATTTGAATCTGTATGAATAGATTCGTGTTTTTTGAGCACTCGAGATGCCTGGGTTTTGGAGTGGATTCCAGTTC
>DF243128.1:0-29980 GCA_000507305.1 Breviolum minutum Mf 1.05b.01 | reverse complement strand
AGTCGAAGCAGTCCACATTGAATTGTTCAACTTGTTTGGATGTTTTCAATCAGGCACGTTGTGTTGTAGGACATTTCAGTCAGGTACGTTGTGTGTGTTTTTTTAAGGATGCAGGTGCTACGAGGAGTAGAATCGCCTCGTGACTTGAACCTGCAATGCAGAGAACAGGGCTGGCGGTGTTCTTTTCAGTGGAAAAGTTGACGTTAAGAAAAAACCGAAGCTGCCAAAGGTTCCGTTACGAAACTGGGGGGTCATACCGGCAGCTTTTCGTATTTTTTGGTGGAAGACGCCCGGTTTAGCCAGAGGAAACTTTTGATGTCTTTGATATAGGCTTTTGTAGGATCCCAAATAGTTAGTTCTCGAGCCAACGGGATTTTTTGGGGAACCTCGCCATCTTCCCTTAACAAGATATGATTGAACAGATTGAAATTCTCAGAGTCTCGATTCTCGACGTTGACACCAGACGATGTGGCAGTGTGTCGTGTTGAATTCTTGGGCAACAAAAAAGCTATGAAGTGTTTCAATTCAAAGCTTATGTTGGCACCAAAGACGGGCATTTTGTGCCATTTTTGTCAGGCAGTTTGATTTTGGGCTCACATATAAGAACAAGATCTCGTCAGTGCGGCTTGGGAGGTAACCTGGACCTAGCTTCTTCATGAACCTTTTCACTCTGGCATTTCAGTGGTTCGCGACTTTCCACACTTGAAAATCAGTTTTTTTTCCAAGGGAAAGTCGAGGCACATTAAAACGTTTTAGTCGCTTTTTCAAGACGCCGAAACAAGCTTTACCATACAGTCTCGCAACTTGTACTTGCTAGGTCCTGTAGGTTGCCCAAAGGGTTGGACCGGTGGTGCTGGCGCATAAAAAATCCATCATACGTAGTCTTTCCGTTCGCTTCCAAGCGCTTCGACTGCGCTTAACGGGCTTCTCCCAAGAAAATGACGAGTCGATGTTGACGATGGCACCAAAAAAGGGGTTTGTGAATGAAGATGTGAAGATGTGCGCAGGCCAAGGATATAAGGAAGTCTACTATATATTTATCCAGGTTCATATTCTATCTATAAAATGATAACTGTCAAGACATTAGAAAATTTCGTATAAACACACAGCCATCGTTGAACAGCCCATTCTTTTCACATGTGGGATGTTCCTGAAAATTTGGTGCTCTTCGAAAAACTTCAAGCAGACTATCATTGTATGCAAGTGTTTTCACATTTTCGAAAAAACACGTCATACGACCTGCATAAGTGAAGACAGTACTGTCATCTGTTGGAATACATCCCATCATTGGTATATCTGGACCATCCTGGCCCCTCAATATCGCCATCGTGATGGCGCATGTTTTGTCTTGAAAAGTTCTTTCATGTAAAGGTACCTCTGGGTATGTCAAGACAGCTTTCGTAAACCAGGGGCTGGGAAAACGCAAATTTGTCAAGACGATGGAAGTGAGTACAAGTGCTTCAGCCCCGCTCAAGTGGAGACTTTAAGACACAGCAAAGAATCGGTTTCTCAGTTTCTCCTCAACTGTTTAGTCGAAGTTTATGTGTGAGCAGCCGCAATTATTTGCCGAGATCAAGTATTTGGCCAGTAGGTAGAATTGGAATTTGCAAACCTGAAAGTACCGGACACAAATTCTTGAGTTGTGCCATCTCCTCACTTCCAATTCCCAAATCGGGATTTGGGTTGCACCATCCATAGAAATAAGCATCGACTCCAATACATAAACAGTATTCGGATCCATGGGAAATCGAACGAGTTGTTTTCAAATGTTTTCAAGTTAGAAGTCATGTGAAAACCACCTTATAGTAAACGTTTGAGACATGCAGGGATAAACGCATACATGGCCCAACTGCATCCAACCCATTGTAAGAAGCTTTTTTGTCAGTCAGATCTGGGGGACGGGCCACTTCCGAAGTCGAGAAATTCCCACTGTTTGGAAGGCTTAGAACATGGAGACAATTCTCCCAGCTCCACTTTTTCGCAACGGAGTGTTTTTTTCGGCAGAAAATCTGATCGGGAACGAGAGACTGGGAGACTGTCACATGTATGAAAAGCGTTTCAAGTTGCCTTTGTGCAGTTCAGAATTTTTCTCCGTGCACGTAAACCATCTATATCTAGATATCATATCCGAAGCTGCCACATGTTACCGAAGTCAAAGATAGTCTTCAAGAGGTGTTGTTGAAATAGACCAATACCTGGTACGACCCATGGAAATTATCGCTGCAAAACCTAATGCAGTAGGTACTTTGTCCACAATGTCAGTACTTTTTTTATCACTGAGGGCGAGTCTAGCAACTGGAACAACAGGTTTGTCCATTTCGAAGACTGTTCAGAGTAATGTTCACATACCATTCCATTTGCGTTCAAAGCTTCGTTCGAAAGGCTTTCGCAAGCCCTGCAAGCTTCTACTGACATGAAATGCCCTCGTTCACAAATCGTTCGTCCAAAACGGCGATTCAGCAAGCCCCTTCAGTCGAAGCAGTCCACATTGAATTGTTCAACTTGTTTGGATGTTTTCAATCAGGCACGTTGTGTTGTAGGACATTTCAGTCAGGTACGTTGTGTGTGTTTTTTTAAGGATGCAGGTGCTACGAGGAGTAGAATCGCCTCGTGACTTGAACCTGCAATGCAGAGAACAGGGCTGGCGGTGTTCTTTTCAGTGGAAAAGTTGACGTTAAGAAAAAACCGAAGCTGCCAAAGGTTCCGTTACGAAACTGGGGGGTCATACCGGCAGCTTTTCGTATTTTTTGGTGGAAGACGAGCGGTTTAGCCAGAGGAAACTTTTGATGTCTTTGAAATGGTTGGTTTTTGTAGGGATCCCAAATAGTGTTTCTAGTTCTCGAGCCAACGGGATTTTTGGGGAACCTCGCCATCTTCCCTTAACAAGATATGATTGAAAAGTGTGAAATTCTCAGAATCTCGATTTTCGACGTTGACACCGGACGATGTGGCAGTGTGTCGTGTTGAATTTTTGGGCAACAAAAAACCTATGAAGTGTTTCAATTCAAAGCTTATGTTGGTACCAAAGACGGGAATTTTGATGAATTTTGTGCCTTTTTTGTTAAGCAGTTTGATTTTGGGCTCACATATAAGAACAAGATCTCGTCAGTGCGGCTTGGGAGGTAACCTGGACCTAGCTTCTTCATGAACCTTTTCACTCTGGCATTTCAGTGGTTCGCGACTGTCCACACTTGAAATCATTTTTTTTTCCAACGGAAAGTCGAGGCACATTAAAACGTTTTAGTCGCTTGAAAGACACCTCCAAGCTTTACCATACAAGAGCAACTTGTACTTGCAAGACTGTAGGTTGCCCAAAGGGTTGGGCCCGGTGTGCCAGCATAAAAATCCATCAAGGGCTCTAGCGCCTCTCAAGTGAAGAAACTAAGACACAGCAAAGGATCAGTTTATCTTCAACTGCTGCCTGGCCAAAGTTTATGTGTGAGCAGCCGCAACTTTTTACCGAGATGAAGTATTGGCCAGTAGGCAGAATTGGGATCTACAGACCTGAAAGTACCGGAGCCACACTCTTGAGTCGTCCTGGCTTCAAATTCCGAAATCGTGATTTGGGTTGCACCATCCCTAGAAATAAGCCTCGACTCCAATACATAAACAGTATCGGGATCCGTGGGAAATCGAACGATTGATTCTTAAGTTGGAAGTTGGTGGGAAATCACATTTAGATAAATAGTACGTTTGTCCCTGGGAAGCAGGCGCGGAAGCAATCTCATTCGATGATATTCAAGTCTATCAAGTGCTTTAGCCCCGCTCAACTGGAGAATTTAAGACACAGCAAAGGAACGCTTTCTCAGTTTCTCCTCAACTGTTTGGACGAAGTGTATGTGTGAGCAGCTGCAATTACTTACCGAGACGAAGTATTTGGCCAGTAGGTAGAATTGGAATTCATAGACCCTGAAAGTACCAGACACAATCTCTTGAGTTGTGCCATCCCGCTTCACTTTGTGTTGCACCATCCGTAGAAATAAGCCTCGACTCCAATACAGACAGCTTTCGTAAACCAGGGGCTGGGAAAACGTCAATTTGTCAAGACGATGGAAGTGAGTACAAGTGCTTTCGCCCTGCTCAAGTGGAGAATTTAAGACACAGCAAAGGATCCGTTTGTCGTCAACTGTCTGGACTAAGTTTATGTATGAGAAGCCACAGTTTTTTTCCGAGATCAAGTATTTGAATTTATAGACCTGAAAGTACCAGACACAAACTCTTGAGTTGTGCCATATACTCACTCCAATTTCCGAAATCGGCATTTGCGTTGCACCATCCCTAGAAATAAGCCTCGACTCCAATACATAAATAGTATTTGCATCCATGGGAAATCGAACGATTTGTTTTCAAGTAAGGCAGGTGAAAACCATCTTATCATAAACGTTTGAGACATGCAGGGATAAACGCATACATGGCCCAACTGCATCCAACCCATTGTAAGAAGCTTTTTTGTCAGTCAGATCTGGGGGACGGGCCACTTCCGAAGTCGAGAAATTCCCACTGTTTGGAAGGCTTAGAACATGGAGACAATTCTCCCAGTTCCACTTTTTCGCAACGGAGTGTTTTTTTCGCAAGAAGATCTGATTGGGAACGAGAGAGTGAGAGGCTGACATATGTGAAAAGCGTTTCAAGTTGCCTTTGTGCTCTGAAATTGATGTTGAAAAACAGATCATTTGTGGCATGTAAATCATCTACTTATATCTAGATATCATATCCGAAGCCGCCACCTGCTACCGAAGTCAAGGGTAGTCTTCAAGAATTGTACATGAAACAAGCCCATACCTGGCAAGACCCAACAGTGGAAACTATCTACAATGGCAGTACTTTTTTTTCACGGACGGCGAGTTTAGCAACTGGAAAACAAGTTTATCACTGACGGCAAGTTAGGAAGTGCGGCACAAGATTTGTCCGTTTTAAAGACTGTTCAAAATAATGCTCAAATAATATTCCAATTTTGTTCAAAGATTCGCTCAAAAGGCTTTCGCAAACCCTTCAAGCCTCTACGGACGTGAAATGCCCTCCTTCACAAACTGTTCGTCCAAAACGCCGATTCAGCAGTGATATTTATAAACCCGTGCCCTGAAATTTCCACTGTTGAACCTTAGCAGCATCAGGTAGGAATTGCCAATGGCAGCTCTTTGCGCTCGACCCCGCTGTGTTTTTTTGGGATATGGGGGCTACGCAGAGGCTATGGAAGGCCTCGCAGACTGTATAAGCTGTGGCTACGCAGAGGCAACTATTGTGGAGGTCTCCTATGCGGAGGCTATGCTACCCTTCTGCACAAACAGCCTACCTGGAAGGTGTGCTCATGCTCTCAAAAAAAAAACGTTGCTGTAGATGGATTCGTAGAGGGTATCAGCAGTTTTTAAAGTTTCGTTTTTCCAAAGGCACGAGTGTTGAGTTGAAGCTGCGAAGCACTTTGCAACAGATTGCAGGCCTGGTGGTGTTTTAAAGCTGGAAAAGTTGACGTTAAGAAAAAACCCAAGCTGCCAAAGGCTACACAGAAACTGGAGGTTTCGTGATCGTCGCATTTTTTGGTGGAGGACGCCATGTGGCCAATATCTTTGACATGCTACCGAAGCCAAAGATAGTCTTGAAGAATTGTTGATGACATAAGCCCATACCTGGTAAGACCCAACAGTGGAAATTATCACTGCAAAACCAAAGACAGTAGGTACTTTGTCCACAACTTCAGTACTTCTTTTTCACTGACGGCGAGTTTAGCAACTGGAACACAAGATTTGTCCATTTCAAGGAATGTTCAAAATAGGGTTCAAACAACATTCCGTTTGCGTTCAAAGATTCGTTCAAAAGGCTTTGGCAAACCCTTCAAGCTTCTACGGACGTAAAACGCCCTCCTTCACAAACCCTTCCTCCAAAACTCCGATTCAGCAGTGACATTTATAAATCCGTGCCCTGAAATGTGTATTCTCAAAGCTGGGAAATTTCCACTCCTTAGCAGCAGCAGGTAGGAATTTCCAATGGCAGCTTGTTTGGATGTTTTCAATCAGGTACGTTGTGTTGAAGGACATTTCAGTCAGGTACGTTGTGTGTGTGTTTTTTTAAGGATGCAGGGGCTACGAGGAGTAGAATCGCCTGGTGACTTGAAACTGCAATGCAACAGAGGGCAGGGCTGGTGGTGTTTTTTGCATTTGCCACCAAGTCGGGTCAAGTGAAACATGCTTTTGTTGCACACCCTAAGGATCATCGGACCCTCCAATGGAAGGGGCCCTGAACCTGTACAGCAGGGGTCCAGGTCCTCAAAATAGCCAGTTTTGAGGGGTCAGGATACTTAGGGCAGAAGAAAAAACTTCAGATCATAAAAAGCGGAACTCAGAATAGAAGAAAAACCACCTGGTAGATGGCGAGCTGGGTAAAAAGATTGGTGGCAAACAACTTGGCATGATAGATCAGCCACAATTTGAGCCAGAACATCACCATCTGAATCTGCATGAATAGATTCGTGTTTTTTGAGCACTCTAGATGCCTGGGTTTTGGATTGGATTCCAGTTCGTTCTGGGGGATTTGGATCACGTAGATGTTGCTATTCTTTTAACTGAAGGGAATTCCCACTGTTTGGAAAGCTAAGAACATGGAGACACTTCTCCCAGCTCCACTTCTTTGCAACAGAGTGTTTTTTTCGCAAGAAAATCTGATTGGGAACGAGAGAGTGAGAGGCTGCCACATTTATGAAAAGCGTTTCAAGTTGCCTTTGTGCAGTTCAGTGTTTTTCTTCGAGCATGCATACTCTTAGGAGCATGTTGAAAACAAGTTCATTTGTGGCACGTAAACCATCTATATCTAAATATCATATCCGAAGCTGCCACATGTTACCGAAGTCAAAAATAGTCTTGAAGAATTGTTGATGACATAAGCCCATACCTGGTAAGACCCATGGAAATTATCACTGCCAAAACCAAAGACAGTAGGTACTTTGTCCACAACTTCAGTACTTCTTTTTCACTGACGGCGAGTTTAGCAACTGGAACACAAGATTTGTCCATTTCAAGGAATGTTCAAAATAGGGTTCAAACAACATTCCGTTTGCGTTCAAAGATTCGTTCAAAAGGCTTTGGCAAACCCTTCAAGCTTCTACGGACGTAAAACGCCCTCCTTCACAAACCGTTCCTCCAAAACGCCGATTCAGCAGTGACATTTATAAATCCGTGCCCTGAAATGTGTATTCTCAAAGCTGGGAAATTTCCACTCCTTAGCAGCAGCAGGTAGGAATTTCCAATGGCAGCCTTTTGCTCCCAACCGAAACGATGTGTTTTTTGGGATACAGTGGGCTACGTGGAGGCTACGGAAGGCCAAGAAGACTGCATAGGCTACGGCTACGCGGTAGAAGCGCCTGCTCTGTTGAACCGGCAATGCAACAGAGTGCAGGGCTGGCGGCGTTTTTTTTCGGTGGAAAAGTTGACGTTAAGAAAAAACCGAAGCTGCCAAAGGTTCCGTTATGAACCTGGGGGGTCATACCGGCAGCTTTTCAATATTTTTTGGTGGAAGACGAGCGGTTTAGCCAGAGGAAACTTTTGATGTCTTTGAAATGGTTGGTTTTTGTAGGGATCCCAAATAGTGTTTGTAGTTCTCGAGCCAACGGGATTTTTGGGGAACCTCGCCATCTTCCCTTAACAAGATATGATTGAAAAGGTTGAAATTCTCAGAATCTCGATTTTCGACGTTGACACCGGACGATGTGGCAGTGTGTTGTGTTGAATTCTTGGGCAACAAAAAACCTATGAAGTGTCTTATGTTGGTACCAAAGACGCGAATTTTGTGCCCTTTTTGTTAAGCAGTTTCATTTTGGGCTCACATATATAAGAACAAGATCTCGTCAGTGCGGCTTGGGAGGTAACCTAGCTTCTTCATGAACCTTTTCACTCTAGCATTTCAGTGGTTCGCGACTTTCCACACTTGAAAATCAGTTTTTTTTCCAAGGGAAAGTCGAGGCACATTAAAACGTTTTAGTCGCTTGAAAGACACCTCCAAGCTTTACCATATAGGAGCAACTTGTACTTGCAAGACTGTAGGTTGCCCATAGGGTTGCGGTGTGCCAGCATAAATCCATCAAGTGCTCTAGCCCCGCTCAAGTGGAGAAACTAAGACACAGCAAAGGATCAGTATCCCCTCAACTGCAGTCTGGACGAAGTTTATGTCTGAGCAGCAGCATAATTTATTGACCAAGATGAAATATTTGGCCAGTAGGCAGCTTTGGAATTTACAGCTGAAAGTACCAGACACAAACTCTTGAGTTGTGCCATCTCGTCGCTTCAAATTCCGAAATCGGGACTTGGGTTGCACCATCCATAGAAATAAGCCTCGATTCCAATACATAAGCAGTATAGATTCCGATCCATGGCAAATCGAACGATTTATTCTCAAGTTAGAAGTTAGTTGAAAACAGCCCAAAGATATATAACCGTTTGGGACATGCACAGAAAAATCCATAGATGGCCCAACTACATTTCTAAAATTGGCGTTGAGCCACTTATGGCATTTCCAAGGGCGCATAGTTGTGCCATCTACTGTCAAACCCGTGCAAAACGAAATCAAAACGAGGTTCATCCACGTGCGTTCACGTAAGCTGGCGCCAGCATGTCTGTCCCTGGAAAGCAGGCGCGGAAGCAAGCTCATGCGATATTCAAATCCATCAAGTGCTTTAGCGCCGCTCAAGTGGAGAAACTAAGTCACAGCAAAGGATCAGTATCCCCTCAACTGCAGTCTGGCCGAAGTTTATGTGTGAGCAGCTGCAATTATTTACCGACATGAAGTATTTGGTTCCCAGTAGGCAGAATCGGAATTTACAGACCTGAAAGTACCAGACACAAACTCTTGAGTTGTGCCATCTCGTCGCTTCAAATTCCGAAATTGGGATTTGTGATGCACCATCCATAGAAATAAGTCTCGACTCCAATACATAAGCAGCATTCGGATCCATGGGAAATCGGACGATTTATTCTTAACTTAGAAGTTGGTGGAAAGCCACCTTAATATAACCATTTGGGACATGCATGGACAAATCCATACATGGCCCAACTGCATTTCTAAAATTGGCATTGAGCCATCTACAGCATTGCCAACAAAAAATTGCGCCACCTACTTTCAGACCAGTGCAAAACGATTTGTTTTCAAGTTAGAAGTCAGGTGAAAACCACCTTACGATAAACGTTTGGGACATGCATGGACACATCCATCCGGGGGACGGACCACTTTCGAAGTCGAGGCATTCTCACTGTCTGGAAAGCTTAGAACACGGAGACACTTCTCCCAGCTCCACTTTTTTGCAACGGAGAGTTTTTTTCGGCAGAAAATCTGATTGGGAACGAGAAACTGCGAGACTGCCACATGTATAAAAAGCGTTTCAAGTTGCCTTTGTGCAGTTCAGAATTTTTCTCCGTGCACGTAAACCATCTATATCTAAATATTATATCCGAAGCTGCCACATGTTACCGAAGTCAAAGATAGTCTTCAAGAAGTGTTGTTGAAATAGACCCATACCTGGTAAGTCCAATGGAAATTATCAGTGCAAAACCCAAATACAGTAGGTACTTTGTCCACATCTCCTCGCTTCAAATTCCGATCATAAGCAGTACATATTCCGATCCATGGGAAATCGAACGATTTGTTCTCAAGTTAGAAGTTAGTTGAAAACAACCCTAAGAGAACCGTTTGGGACATGAAGGGACAAACCCATACATGGCCCTTCGGAAAGCTTAGAAGACGGAGACATTTCTCCCAGCTCCACTCCTTTGCAACGGAGTGTCGTTTCATAAGAAGGCTGCGAGGCTGCCACATGTATAAAAAGCCTTTCAATTTGCCTTTTCAATTTGCCTTTGTGCAGTTCAGTGTTTTTCTTTGAGCATCCATACTCTTAGGAGCATGTTGAAAGAACGTTCATCTGTGGCAAGTAAAACATCTATATATCAAGATGTTATATCCTAAGTTGCCATATGCTACCGAAGCCAAAGATGGTCTTCAAGAATTGTTGATGAAATAAGCCCTTACCTAGTAAGACCCAACAGTGGAAATTATCACGGCAAACCAAATACAGTAGTTCTCAGTCGCCCAGTGCTGCCCTTTTGCCGTTTTTGGTTTCATACCCTTATTTGCCTGAACTCGCCTGAACTTCATTGCTGGCGGATTTTGTTTTCGTGTGTATGTTCGTCGTTCGCAAGGAGCTGGAACAGACCCTGCCAAAGACAGCATGCCCAGGGCATGCCGTTGTGAGTTAGATGCTCTGAAATACCAAATATTGTCTGTTCTTAGAAAGGGAACTGATTTGTTGCAAACTCAGTGAGTGATGTGTATGGCTCTTCCACACATGTAGAACAAGAAAAAGGGGTGCCCTTATCCAGCCCTGCCCACCCCGCAACTAAGAGGTACTTTGTCCACAAAGTCAGTACCTTTTTGTTTCACTGACTGCAAATTAGGAAGTGGGACACAAGACTTGTCCATTTCGAAGAATGTTCAAAATAGGGTTCAAACAACATTCCATTTGGGTTCCAAGATTCGTTCGAAATGCTTTCGCAAACCCTTCAAGCTTCTACGCACGTAAAATGCCCTCCTTCACCAATTGTTCGTCCAAAACGCCGAATGCAGCCGTGCCCTGAAATTTGTATTCCCAAAGCTGGGAAATTTCCACAGTTGAACCTTAGCAGCAACAGCTAGGAATTGCCAACGGCAGCGCTTTGCGCTCGACCGAAACGCCGTGTTTTTTTGGGATATGTGGGCTACGTGGAGGCTATGGAAGGCCTCGCAGACTGTATAAGCTGCGGGTAGGCAGAGGCCTACCCGTAAGGTATGCTCTCAAAAAAAAAACGCTGCTGAAGATTGATTCGTAGAGGGTTTTAGGATCCAGCAGTTTTTGAAGTTTCGTTTTTCAAAGGCGCCAGTGCTGAGTTGAAGCTGCGAAGCACTTTGCAACAGAGTGCAGGGCTGGTGGTGTTTTAAAGCGGGAAAAGTTGACGTGAAGAAACAACCCAAGCTGCCAAAGGCTACACAGAAACTGGAGGTTTCGTAGTCGTGGCATTTCTTGGTGGAGGACGCCATGTCATGTGACCAATATCTTTGACAAACATCTATCCATACTCGTAGGAGCACTGCAAAACCAAATGCAGTAGAACTTTGCCAGCAAAGTCAGTACTTTTTGTTTCACTGACTGCAAGTTAGGAAGTGGGACACAAGACTTGTCCATTTCGAAGAATGTTCAAAATAGGGTTCAAATAACATTCAGTTTGCGTTCAAAGATTCGTTCAAAAGGCCTATGCAAACCCTTCAAGCTTCTACGAACGTAAAATGCCCTCCTTCACAAACCGCTCGTCCAAAACGCCGATTCAGCAGTGAATATCATGCGATATTCAAGTCTATCCAGTGCTTTAGCCCCGCTCAACTGGAGAATTTCAGACACAGCAAAGGATTGGTTGCTCAGTTTCTCCGCAACTGCAGTCTGGCCGAAGTTTATGTGTGAGCAGCAGCAACTTTTTGCCTAGATCAAGTATTTGGCCAGCAGGCAGAATTGGAATTTCCAGACCTGAAAGTACCAGCCAGACACAAACTTTTGACTTGTGCCATCTCCTCGCTTCAAATTCCGAAATCGAGATTTGCGTTGCACCATTCATAGAGGTTAGACTCCAATACATAAACAGTATTCGGTTCCATGGGAAATCGAACGATTTGTTCTCAAGTTAGACGTCAGTTGAAAACCACCTCAAGATAAGTGTTTGGGATATTGGATATGCACAGAAAAATCCATAGATGGCCCAACTACATTTCTAAAATTGGCGTTGAGCCACTTATGGCATTTCCAAGGGCGCATAGTTGTGCCATCTACTGTCAAACCCGTGCAAAACGAAATCAAAACGAGGTTCATCCACGTGCGTTCACGTAAGCTGGCGCCAGCATGTCTGTCCCTGGAAAGCAGGCGCGGAAGCAAGCTCATGCGATATTCAAATCCATCAAGTGCTTTAGCGCTGCTCAAGTGGAGAAACTAAGTCACAGCAAAGGATCAGTATCCCCTCAACTGCAGTCTGGCCGAAGTTTATGTGTGAGCAGCTGCAATTATTTACCGACATGAAGTATTTGGTTCCCAGTAGGCAGAATCGGAATTTCCAGACCTGAAAGACCCTGAAAGTACCAGACACAAACTCTTGAGTTGTGCCATCTACTCGCTTCAAATTCCGAAATCGGGATTTGCGTTGCACCATCCATAGAAACAAGCCTCGACTCCAATACATAAACAGTATTCGGTTCCATGGGAAATCGAACGATTTGTTTTCAAGTTAGACGTCGGTTGAAAACCACCTTACGATAGCGGTTTGGGACATCAAGGGACAAATCCTTTCATGGCCCAACGGCAGTTCTAAAATTGGCGGTATCTATAGCGGCATTGCCAAGTACGAAAAATTGGACCATCGTTTTCAGCCCATGACGCTGCGTTTTTCTGGGTTGGGAGGTTCAATGATTTAAAAAAACTCGACGGTGCGGCGCTTCAGCCGTTTTTGGGAAGTCTTTTGCAACCAGGTCAATGGATGTCATGTTTGAGAGAACAGGACACCAGGGGAGGTTTCAGATGTGTGGTTTAAACCAACTAAAGGTGGCTTGAGTTTTAAAGTTGGTAGTGTAAGCTGTGACCCAGATTGTCCTTACTGCACTTGTGTTGTTTACCCCAACACTTCTGTGAGAAATTGGAGTTGTGATTTGGAAGATGGCGTTAGTTTGAAGAGGTCATAAGAGACGGACATCAAAAGTGCTTCAGTGCTTCACAGCTGTGGTAAGAAAGGTGATGTGTCAGCAACTGGAAATTCGTACACCTGGATGGAAATGATGGGCCTAAACCACAAGAGATGGCGTTTGGTGTTTTCGTGGGGCATAGATGTAATTCATTTCTGACATCACGCGCCGGAACTCCGAAGAGGATAGGCTTGTTTTGAATTTGATAGGTGGCATTGGTGCAGCTATTGGTAAGAGGGTTTTCCAAGTTGCCGAAACATGGGTTTTCAAGACCAGAAAGCACAAAAAACTCTCAGCTCCGAGCTCAAAGCAGAGAGTTTGAGAAGCTTTGGACGTCCAAGTTGTGACTCTGTGCTATGACAGCTTCCTTCCAAGCAAAGGACCCCTTTTCAAAAGAAACTATCCAAGCTTCAACAAATGACCATCACTTTCAAGGATCCACGTTGCTCATGAAATTAGGGCAAGTCGAATATCACTCCAAGTTGCTTCTACAGCTGGCCGTACCAAACGACACTGTGGAATTGCCACGGATCTTGGCCACCACTGTGGTTGCTAGTTGCACTTCGTTTTCAACGTGTCTGCTGTGGCCACGGCCGATCACCGCGCAGATGGGTGTTTGTTCCGTTGTTTGCCCAAGGCGCGGAGGGGTGCAACTTGGTAGTTGGGGGCGAGGTTTTTTCGCAATTTTGGGAATGGTGTTTTTTCTTCCCGCCCAAGAAATCATCATGTCCCCAAGCGACCAAGAGAGTCAGGCAGGACATTTCTATTCAACCTGCTAATCCTTTGCCTTCGAGAAACAAAAAATGCAAAAAGAACTTCCCTTTTTGAAGTACTTTAAATGCTCTTGATACAAACCAAAATAAAGAAGCATATCGACGTCAGGACGGACTGGACAGACTGCATGGAACCGCTGGTTCGGTGGGCCAAATGTGGCAACCGGGTTGTCACCAGGTCAGAATCGGCTTCCTTTCTTCGACAATGACCAGGTTGGCATGAAGGCCATCGTTGGAGTTATTCCAAGTCTGAAGTGTAGACACATCCTTCACACCATATTTTTTGTCACAATAAAATACGCTCCACAGTGGTCTTCCCACAAATCTTGTGTTGGCGTATGCCCGAGAATGAAAACCATTTCCAGGGTGTGACCTCTTTTGACAAGTTTCGACTCTCGATAGCTGGAAGCCACACAATTTATCAACTGTTGAAGAGATAATAAAGACTCGGGGTGTACATGAGAGAATGAACATTCAAGTTTAGTCAACTGCTCAACTGCTCAAGGTCTATGCTTAAGAAATGCACCTCTTCCCTGGCGTTTTGCTGGTCATGTTGCATGGCGACCGACAGGTTCTAGGATGTCTCAAGACGTTTTTTTCTATGATTCGTCACTCCAAAAAGGTTCATAAGCGCTTATGACGGTAGCTCACTGATGAATTTGACATAATGATATTGAGTTTACTTACCATACACCGACCATGAGGTGCTTACCCCCCAAATAACGGTGTGTTTCCCATGAAGCTTACATTTTTCGTAGAGGTTTGCCAACCGTTACGTTCTGAAGTGCTCCCATCCCAAATTGCTATTTCAGGCCACCAAATGCGCCTGGCGATGAGTTTCACGGCTACAATGGGACGCGTCGCGGAAAAAAAAACCAAGTGCGCTCAAAGGGACAAGGTTAGGACAGATGTTGGTGTGGAAAGTTGTGCGGAGGCTGGAAGCAAATTGCTTGTAAAATAGGTTTATTCAGTTGGATGAATTTTTTGCCAGGTAAATGACCTGCTGATTTTCGGACTTCCCTTCGGGTTTTACGAGGGAAAACAACTTAACAAGGTGAAGTCCCAAAACTAGACGCCGGATATCTCGAAAGCAAGGAAGACAGTTTGATAAATGAAATGTTGGAGAGGATTGCAGAGATGAGCAGTGCAAGGAGTATCGAAAGCAAACGTTGAATCCAGCAAAAGTTGAATCCAACAAAATTCAACGTTAACAATTTCAGTACAACCGTCAACTTGAATCCAGCAAAAACTTGAATCAAGCAAAAGTGCATACATGACACAAGAAAAACTTTTGAACCCAGCGGTAATGCGGTAAAAGGCGAAGCCTGACAAGGGACACGATAAATTGGTTTGGTACGTTTTCACACAAAAGTACCTCGAAAGACGCAGGCATGTAGATGCTTGCCAATTACCTGCAACGTACAAAGGCACCGGTTCCAATGAATGGCACCCGCTAATGGATAAGGAGGTTTGTCAAAGAATAACAATTTTTGAAGGCGTGCTGTCCAATTTCTTCAACCGACCCAATTATTGTAACCTCAGACAAACATTCGCAATTTGCAAAGGCATAGTCCCCGATGAGTGTCACGGACTCAGGTATAGCCATGCTGGTCACGGACTGCAGCTGCACTGGTATCCGGCAGTTCTTCAATCAACTTGTCCATGATGTTGGACACGATCTCATCCTTGGAAAGCCTTCCGCTGCTGTTTGATTTTGCAGCTGGTAGTGTCATGAAATGGCAGATGTCCACCAACGAAGTCTTCCCGTTTTTGCTAGCTTTCAGCGACAAAACCTTCAAGTCGAACTGCAACATTCTTCGCCGCTCATGCGCAGGTTGTTACATTAAATCCGTGCGAAGCTGTTCTACATAGTCGCTGGCTGAAACTGACTCATCACCATCATCACCGTCACTTTGAAATGTCATCTCTGCATCTTAAAAAACTGCCTGCATCAGGCCACACACACTCCTTGCATCATACAACACACACCCAAACCTACTTACAACGAACATTTGGAAGCATTACAAATGTGACAAAAAACGTTGTAATGCAAACGCAAAGCCCATCGCCGGAGCCGATGCCGCTGCACTGGTATCCAGCAGTTCTCCAACCAACTTGTCCACTATGTTGGAAACAATATCATCCTTGCAAAACCATCCGCCGCTTGCGTGTCCAACTCGTAGTGTCAAGAACCAGGCAATGTCCACCAACGAAAGCTTCCCAGTTTTGCTAGCTTTCAGCAACAAAGCCTTCAAGTCTCTCTCCAACCTGCTTCGCTGTTCTTCCAGTCGAAGCAGTTCCACATACCTCCTGACTACAGCGGAGTCCACACCTTAGCTGGCAGAAGAAGAAGCCGATTCCACCACATGCCTGGTCTCACTCATGAGTTTTTCGACCGCATCGTCACCAGCTCCTTCTTGCTCAGCTGACCCCCAGCGTTTGCAGCAGCCACATTCAAAGAACAGCACACGTCCAACAATGGAGGCTTGTCATGACTGCTACGTTTCAAAAACATTGACTCTATCTCAGCTCTCAACCACGCTTTCCGTCCCTCTGGATGTGGTAGTCGTAGCTCCCCTCACACCGTCTTCATATAGATGTCCCAGAGGAAGATGCCGAGCTTGCTGGTGCTGCAGGAACACAAGGTGAAACGACCGCAACCACTCTTAACAAATGCACGCGTCCAAAAGGTTCACTATCAATCTTTGACATGGTTGCCACATAGAAGTAAAGGATCGAGTCACGCACAACTCAACCTCGTAAAATACCTAATAAACTCGTTTCCTTGAAAAGCACAAATAGCTGCGAAAGCTGCAACTCACAAGTTAACTCAAACAACAGTTGCATCCGACAGGATTGAATCCAGCAAAACACACCTAAGCAAAATTCATAGCAAAAATGCTACAAAACATCCACATCGTCCGATCAGCACGGAGTGACCCCAGGGTTGTCAAATCGGAGGCGCGGTCCCTGTGCCCAGGAGAAAAAGATAGATTTTAATGGACTTTTTAAGAGGAAGACTACTTTTGCAGATTTTTTTTTTCCAGATTTCCATTTGCAGAATTCTTCTCCAGCTATTATTCGGCAGTCTAGCCCCGCAAGACAACCACCACTTCAGCATTTTTCACCCGTCTTTTCTGGGGTCAGTCTTTGAAGACAGCCATCACTTCGGCAGTCTTTGATGACAGTCTTTCTTGAAGACAGCCTTTGCAGACAACCATCAGTTCCGCAGTCTTTGATGAGAGTCTTTCAAGGCAGCCATCACTTCAGCAGTCTTTGATGATAGTGCTTTTCCCGCAAGAACCCTCGGCAAGAACCCGATACATATTTACATGCATACAGTGTACATATATTGAAATATTCATACTTACAAATACACGAAAATTCAAATATCAAATATACATTTCATAGTTACATTCAAGATGCTAACATTTTTTGCGCAGGTACATGCTTTCGCGTTTCCATGTTCACATACATACATTTTTTCGTCTTTACATGCCGACATAGATGTGTTGGCCAAGGACCATGTGGACAGACATACAGATTTTTGGAGAATCTGAGGCTCTTGACAGTCACTGATGGGAGTGTTTGTTGATGGTACCAAATCAGTTCAAACATAGTTGGAAACCAACAAAAATGACGTGTCACCTTTCATTTGGCTCAAGGTATCAATTTGGTGATACGGGAACATAGATTTCTACAATTCTATTCAATGATGCTCCAGAAAATCTTGACGCAGAGCGTTCAAAATATGTGAAAGGCCTTGACGTTACCATGCCATAGAATCACCTTGCCTTGTAACAGAGCTTTTGCTCAGGAGATTGGCTTTGGATTCTAAGATTCTGTTTCAAAATCCGGTGAATACAGTGTAGACCCATCAGAGTGTGACCTGTAGAAGATCTTGGTGTAACTTCATCTGAGCTCACGCCTGTCAACTTGGACTTGACGAGCAAAGATATCTTCTTGAAACCAACTTGGTAAAAGGCGTCCAAGTCCAATTTCCTTGTGATTCGTGATCGTTCCATCTGGTTGCAATGCTGTTGGGCAAGGATTGCGCCAAAAGTTTTTGCACAGCTTCACGTCACACGTCCACCAAATTTCGGCCCGGATGCGGCATAGTCCAGTTGAACCATCCCAAAAAGTTGCGCACCTGAGTCGTTGCATTACTAGATTCTTGAAACCCAAATTTTTGTAGGAAAAAACAAGTTTCCACTTTCCAGATTTCGCGTAGAACTGGCCAACGCTCTGACTGCTAAGCAGTTCGAATGGGATCCATCTCGCGTAGCAGTCTGTCCGTCAGGCAAGTTGACTGCAAACCACTGTTCAATGTGAGAAAAACTCGTTTTTTGAAAAGGGCTATTCAACCAGCCAACCCCAAAAGAAGTTTCAAACTTAACCAAGTAACCAAGTAACAGCTCCTACAACACCTCAGAAAACTCGAGTTGATTGATCATTTTTTTCGGGAGGGTACGTATACATAGAGATCCCTAATGTGTTGCAGAAAAGTTGATGAATCTCCAATATGTCCCGGAAACCCATCCTACCCTTCCTCACTTCCTGGATTAAAGACATCTCATAAGGATGGTCTTGCTTCGTCGCAGGTGCTTTCTTTGTTGTGTGTTTTAGAGATAGATTTGGAAAGCGCAGTGGTGGAGTCAGGGGTGAGCAACTCGGCGGTCTACACCGATTTTTTGTTCTAAAAAAAGAGTCATCAACATGTTGCGACTTTTTGTCGGGCCATGTTCCTTTTTGCCAATCTCTAGGGTTGAACCACTGGGGTTGCTAGGCTGGGCTGGCGGTGTTCTTTTCGGTGGAAAAGTTGACGTTAAGAAAAAACCGAAGCTGCCAAAGGTTCCGTTATGAAACTGGGGGGTCATACCGGCAGCTTTTCAATATTTTTTGGTGGAAGACGCCCGGTTTAGCCAGAGGAAACTTTTGATGTCTTTGATTTTTGTTTTAGGGATTCCAAATAGTGTTTCTAGTTCTCGAGCCAACGGGATTTTTGGGGAACCTCGCCATCTTCCCTTAACAAGATATGATTGAAAAGTGTGAAATTCTCAGAATCCCGATTCTCGACGTTGACACCGGACGATGCGGCAGTGTGTCGTGTTGAATTCTTGGGCAACAAAAAACCTATGAAGTGTTTCAATTCAAAGCTTATGTTGGTACCAAAGACGGGAATTTTGTGCCCTTTTTGTTAAGCAGTTTCATTTTGGGCTCACGTATAAGAACAAGATCTCGTCAGTGCGGCTTGGGAGGGAACCTAGCTTCTTCATGAACCTTTTCACTCTGGCATTTCAGTGGTTCGCGACTTTCCACACTTGAAATCAGTTTCTTTTTCCAA
Organism: Breviolum minutum Mf 1.05b.01; assembly: GCA_000507305.1. Taxonomy (NCBI): domain Eukaryota; class Dinophyceae; order Suessiales; family Symbiodiniaceae; genus Breviolum; species Breviolum minutum. The sequence goes on along the minus strand of DF243128.1, from coordinate 11,134 downwards.
GGGAAAGTCGAGGCACATTAAAACGTTTTAGTCGCTTGAAAGACACCTCCAAGCTTTACCCCGTAGGAGCAACTTGTACTTGCAAGACTGTAGGTTGCCCATAGGGTTGCGGTGTGCCAGCATAAATCCATCAAGTGCTCTAGCCCCGCTCAAGTGGAGAAACTAAGACACAGCAAAGGATCAGTTTCTCCTCAATTGCAGTCTGGACGAACCCTGCCCTTCCAACGCCGAAGTTCAACTTAGTATGTGTTAAATGTCGAAGTTTAATTGGTATTTTCCAGAAATGCGATGTTTAACCAACAAATGCGATCTTTCACCCACTTGGTATCGTTGCAATTTCACGGAATGCAAACACTGCACAAGTGCGTATGTTTTTGACTTCCAGAAGAAAACTGTTCGCAAGCATAAACTGTTTGGCAAAGTTGCATCGTCATTCCACCTCTGACCAACTTCACGGTTAAAAATAGTATTTCACGGGTAAACATGGTATTTCACGCGGATTTCACGGGTATTTCACGGTACTTCACCCTCAATGTGTTGCCAATTTTGGAGATTTCTTTAAGTACTAAGCTCAGCATTCCTTATCAGACTCTGTTGCAGAACCATACCCACAAGGTCACGGATTCTTTGTTTGGGTTAAACCTAGCATCTTACAAATACGATGTTTTACCAGGTTGAACATAGCATTTCTGTATGTCGAAGTTAAACTTCCTCATTGACGCGTAGGGCGAAGTCTATGTGTGAGCAGCCGCAATCATTTACCGAGACGAAGTATTTGGCGGGTAGGCAGAATTGGAATTTCCAGACCTGAAAGTACCAGACCAGACACAAACTCTTGAGTTGTGCCATCTCCTCGCTTCAAATTCCGAAATCAACATTTGCGTTGCACCATCTATAGAAATAAGCCTCGACTCCAATACATAAGCAGTATATATTGCGATCCATGGGAAATCGAACGATTTATTCTCAAGTTAGAAGTTGGTTGAAAACAGCCCTAAGATATATAACCTTTTGGGACATGCACAGAGAAATCCATAGATGGCCCAACTACATTTCTAAAATTGGCGTTGAGCTTATGGCATTTCCAAGGGCGCATAGTTGTGCCATCTGCTGTCAAACCGGTGCAACACGAAATCAAAACGAGGTTCATCCACGTGCGTTCACATAAGCTGGCGCCAGCATGTCTGTCCCTGGAAACCAGGCGCGGAAGCAAGCTCATGCGATATTCAAATCCATCAAGTTCTTTGGCGCCGCTCAAGTGGAGAAAACTAAGTCGTAGCAAAGGATCAGTATCCCCTCAACTGCAGTGTGGCCGAAGTTTATGTGTGAGCAGCTGCAATTATTTACCGACATGAAGTATTTGCTGGCCAGTAGGTAGAATTGGAATTTCCAGACATGAAAGTACCAGCCAGACAGAAACTTTTGAGTTGTGCCATCTCCTCCCTTCAAATTCCGAATTTGGGATTTGTGATGCACAATCCATAGAAATAAGTCTCGACTCCAATACAATAAGCAGTATATATTCCGATCCATGGGAAATCGAGCGATTTGTTCTCAAGTTAGAAGTTAGTTGAAAACACCCCTAAGAGAACCGTTTGGGACATAAAGGGACAAACCCATACATGGCCCTTTGGAAAGCTTAGAACATAGAGACAATTTTCCCAGCTCCACTCCGTGTCGTTTCATAAGAAGGCTGCGAGGCTGCCACATGTATAAAAAGCACCTTTTCAAGTTGCCTTTGTGCAGTTCAGTGTTTTTCTTTTAAGCACTCTTAGGAGCATGTTAGTTCATCTGTGGCAAGTAAAACATCTATATCTCAAGATGTTATATCCGAAGATGCCATATGCCTGAACTCGCCTGCACTTCATTGCCGGCTAAGTTCCCATCCCCACTGCATAAAAATGTTGGGATTTTGTTTTTGTGTGTATGTTTGTCGTTCGCAAGGAGCTGGAACAGACCCTGCCAAGGACAGCATGCCCAGGGCATGCCGTTGTGAGCAAGGTCTGCCTAGTGACCTCACCAACGACAGTCTTTGTCTGCATTTGGTTGAAGGTCTTTGGGATGACCCTGCCCAAGACAGCATGCCCAGGGCATGCCGTTGTGAGTTAGATGCTCTGAAATACCCAATCTTCTCTGTTCTTAGGAAGGAAACTGATTTCTTGCAACCTCAGTGAGTGAGGTGTATGGCTCTTCCACACATGTAGAACAAGAAAAAGGGTGCCCTTATCCAGCCCTGGCCACCCCGCAACTAAGAGGTACTTTGTCCACAAAGTCAGTACTTTTTTCGCTGACGGCACAAGATTGGTCCATTTCGAAGAATGTTCAAAATAGGGTTCAAATAACATTCCAGTTTGCGTTCGAAGATTCGTTCGAAAGGGCTTTCGCAAACCCTTCAAGCTTCTACGCACGTAAAATGCCCTCCTTCACAAATTGTTCGTCCAAAACGCTGATTCAGTAGTGCCCTGAAATTTGTATTCTCAAAGCTGGGAAATTTCCACTGTTGAACCTTAGCAGCATCAGGTAGGAATTGCCAATGGCAGCTCTTTGCGCTCGACCCCGCTGTGTTTCTTTGGGATATCCCGGCCACCAATTTCACCAAGACTCCATAACAAAAGAAGAATGAATTTTGGAACTGTCGCCTGGCAATGCTGGGCCGAGTAGCCAAGCCAGCCTTTGCATACTGTAAATTATACTCTGGTCAGCTTTCACCAGTATGAGTATGTGACAGTATGCGGATGAATCACAGGGTTCAAAAATTGGGACCGCCCAAGAGCCACCGGCTACCAGCCGACCGAGTTTAAGGGGTCCCTACCCAAGAGATGTTGATGCCTTGGGCAAATCCTAACCCTCAGAATGCCATTGGCGTGCGGCCGTCGACATTTGGGGGGGGTTCCGAACCCACGCACCGGGCACCACAAGTCATTCAATCCTTTTGAGGTTGCATCTTCAAAGAGAGACTTGTAGAAATGGTTGTGGCAAAACCACCAGCATGATTCCATTGATCAGTTTTGTTTTTGGTGAATTTGGCAGCCCTGGATATGGGGGCTACTACGCAGAGGCTATGGAAGGCCTCGCAGACTGTATAAGCTGCGGCTACGCAGAGGCAACTATTGTGGAGGTGTCCTACGCGGAGGCTATGCTACCCTTCTGCACAAACAGCCTACCTGGAAGGTGTGCGCATGCTCTCAAAACCTCATCCTGCTGAAGATGGATTCGTAGAGGGTTTCAGCAGTTTTTAAAGTTTCGTTTTTCCAAAGGCACGAGTGTTGAGCTGAAGCTGCGAAGCACTTTGCAACAGAGTGCAGGCCTGGTGGTGTTTTAAAGCTGGAAAAGTCGACGTTAAGAAAAATCCCAAGCTGCCAAAGGCTACACAGAAACTGGAGGTTTCGTAATCGTCGCATCTTTTGGTGGAGGACGCCATGTGGCCAATATCTTTGACAAACATCTATTTATATATATAGAAGCTGCCACCTGCTACCGAAGCCAAAGATAGTCTTGAAGAATTGTTGATGACATAAGCCCATACCTGGTAAACCCCAACAGTGGAAATTATCACTGCAAAACCAAATGCAATAGAACTTTGCCAACAAAGTCACTACTTTCTGTTTCAATGACAGCAAGTTAGGAAGTGGGACACAAGATGTGTCCATTTCGAAAAATGTTCAAAATAGGGTTCAAATAACATTCCAATTTGCGTTCAAAGATTCGTTCAAAAGGCCTTCGCAAAACCTTCAAGCTTCTACGAACGTAAAATGCCCTCCTTCACAAACCGTTCGTCCAAAACGCCGATTCAACAGTGAATATCATGCGATATTCGAGTAGATCAAGTGCTTTAGCCCGCTCAAGTGGAGAATTTAAGACACAGCAAAGGATCGGTTTCTCAGTTTCTCCTCAACTGTTTGGTCGAAGTTTATGTGTGAGCAGCCGCAATTATTTGCCGAGATCAAGTATTTGGCCAGTAGGCGGAATTGGAATGTACAGACCTGAAAGTGCCAGACACAAACTCTTGAGTTGTGCCATCTACTCACTTCAAATTCCGAAATCGCTCGACTCCAATACAGACAGCTTTCGTAAACCAGAGACTGGGAAAACGCAAATTTGTCAAGACGAGGAAGTGAGTACAAGTGCTTTAAAGCCCCGCTCAACTCCAATAGTCCATCAAGTGCTCTAGCGGCTCTAGCGCAGCTCAAGTGGAGAAACTAAGACACAGCAAAGGATCAGTTTATCTTCAACTGCGGTCTGGCCAAAGTTTATGTGTGAGCAGCTGCAACTTTTTGCCGAGGTGAAGTATTGGCCAGTAGGCAGAATTGGGATCTACAGACCTGAAAGTACCAGACCCACACTCTTAAGTTGTGCTGTCTCGCTTCAAATTCCGAAATCGTGATTTGGGTTGCACCATCCCTAGAAATAAGCCTCGACTCCAATACGTAAACAGTATCGGGATCCGTGGGAAATCGAACGATTGATTCTTAAGTTAGAAGTTGGTGGGAAATCACATTTAGATAAATAGTACGTTTGTCCCTGGGAAGCAGGCGCGGAAGCAATCTCATTCGATGATATTCAAATCCATCAAGTGCTTTAGCGCCGCTCAAGTGGAGAAACTAAGTCACAGCAAAGGATCAGTATCCCCTCAACTGCAGTCTGGCCAAAGTTTATGTGTGAGCAGCCGCAATTATTTGCCAACATGAAGGATTTGGTGGCCAGTAGGCAGAATTGGAATTTCCAGACCTGAAAGTACCAGCCAGACAGAAACTTTTGAGTTGTGCCATCTCCTCGCTTCAAATTCCGAAATTGGGAGAATTTAAGGCACAGCAAAGGATCCGTTTGTCGTCAACTGTTTGGACTAAGTTTATGATGTTTATGTCTGAGCTGCAATTATTTACCGACATGAAGTATTTGGTGGCCAGTAGGCAGAATTGGAATTTACAGACCTGAAGTATTAGAAGTGGGAAAGGTCTGCCTAGTGACCTCACCAACGACAGTCTTTGTCTCGATTTGGTTGAAGGTCTTTGGGATGACCCTGCCCAAGACAGCATGCCCAGGGCATGCCGTCGTGAGTTAGATGCTCTGAAATACCCAATCTTGTCTGTTCTTAGGAAGGAAACTGATTTCTTGCAAACTCAGTGAGTGAGGTGTATGGCTCTTCCACACATGTAGAACAAGAAAAAGGGTGCCCTTATCCAGCCCTGGCCACCCCGCAACTAAGAGGTACTTTGTCCACAAAGTCAGTACTTTTTTCGCTGACGGCACAAGATTGGTCCATTTCGAAGAATGTTCAAAATAGGGTTCAAATAACATTCCAGTTTGCGTTCGAAGATTCGTTCGAAAGGGCTTTCGCAAACCCTTCAAGCTTCTACGCACGTAAAATGCCCTCCTTCACAAATTGTTCGTCCAAAACGCTGATTCAGTAGTGCCCTGAAATTTGTATTCTTAAAGCTAGGAAATTTCCACTGTTGAACCTTAGCCTGGAAGGTGTGCTCATGCTCTCAAAACAAAATGCTGCTGAAGATGGATTCGTAGAGGGTATCAGCAGTTTTTAAAGTTTCGTTTTTCCAAAGGCACGAGTGTTGAGCTGAAGCTGCGAAGCACTTTGCAACAGAGTGCAGGCCTGGTGGTGTTTTAAAGCTGGAAATGTTGACGTTAAGAAAAAACCCAAGCTGCCAAAGGCTACACAGAAACTGGAGGCTGCCACCTGCTACCGAAGCCAAAGATAGTCTTGAAGAATTGTTGATGACATAAGCCCATACCTAGTAAGACCCAACAGTGGAATTATCCCTGCAAAACCAAATGCAGTAGAACTTTACCAACTTGTTTGGAACTCAAAATGAGAGATCTCCCCCAGTCTGGCCGAAGTTTCTGTGTGAGCAGCTGCAATTATTTGCCGAGATGAAGTATTTGGCCAGCAGTCAGCTTTGGAATTTACAGACCCTGAAAGTACCAGCCAGACAAAAACTTTTGAGTTGTGCCATCTCCTCGCTTCAAATTCCGAAATTGGGAGAATTTAAGGCACAGCAAAGGATCCGTTTGTCGTCAACTGTCTGGACTAAGTTTATGATGTTTATGTCTGAGCTGCAATTATTTACCGACATGAAGTATTTGGTGGCCAGTAGGCAGAATTGGAATTTACAGACCTGAAGTATTAGAAGTGGGAAAGGTCTGCCTAGTGACCTCACCAACGACAGTCTTTGTCTCCATTTGGTTGAAGGTCTTTGGGATGCCCCTGCCCAAGACAGCATGCCCAGGGCATGCCGTCGTGAGTTAGATGCTCTGAAATACCCAATCTTGTCTGTTCTTAGGAAGGAAACTGATTTCTTGCAAACTCAGTGAGTGAGGTGTATGACTCAGTGAGGTGAGATTGGTTGGAAAGGCCTTCGCAAAACCTTCAAGCTTCTACGAACGTAAAATGCCCTCCTTCACAAACCGTTCGTCCAAAACGCCGATTCAGCAGTGAATATCATGCGATATTCGAGTAGATCAAGTGCTTTAGCCCGCTCAAGTGGAGAATTTAAGACACAGCAAAGGATCGGTTTCTCAGTTTCTCCTCAACTGTTTGGTCGAAGTTTATGTGTGAGCAGCCGCAATTATTTGCCGAGATCAAGTATTTGGCCAGTAGGCGGAATTGGAATGTACAGACCTGAAAGTACCAGACCCAGACTCTTGAGTTGTGCCATCTACGTGCTTCAAATTCCGAAATCGGGATTCGGGTTGCACCATCCGTAGAAATAAGCCTCGACTCCAATACATAAACAGTATTCGGATCGATGGGAAATCGAACAATTTATTCTCAAGTTAGAAGTTAGTTGCAAAGCAATCATAAGAGAACCGTTTGGGACGTGCACGGAAAAATCCATACATGGCGCAACCGCATTTCTAAAATTGCCGGTGAGCCGTCTATAGCATTGCCAAGTACGAAAAATTGGACCATCTTTTTCAGCCCATGACGCTGCGTTTTTCTGGGTTGGGAGGTTCAATGATTCAAAAAACTCGACGGTGCGGCTTCAGTTTCTGCTGTCTTTCGCAACAAACTCAACGGATGCCATGTTTGAGAGAACAGCACACCAGGGGAGGTTTCAGATGCGTAGTTTCACAACCAAAGGTGGCTTGAGTTTTCAAGTTGGTAGTGTAAGCTGTGACCCAGATTGTCCTTACTGCACTTGTGTTGTTTACCCCAAGACTTCTGTGAGAAATTGGAGTTGAGAGTTGGAAGTTGGCTGACTTTTTGAAGAGGTCATAAGAGACGGACATAAAAAGTGCTTCGCAGCTGTCAAACAATTTTTAAACTCTTGATGGTAAGAAAGGTGATGTGTCAGCAACTGGAAATTCGTACACCTGGATGCAAATGATTGCCTAAACCGCAAGAGATGGCCTTTGGTGTTTTCGTGGGACATAGATGTAATTCATTTCTGACGTCACGCGCCGGAACTCCGAAGAGGATAGGCTTGTTTTGATAGGTGGCATTGGTGCAGCTATTGCTCACAGGGTTTTCCAAGTTGCCGAAACATGGGTTTTCAAGACCAGACAGCGCAAAAAACTCTCAGCTCCGAGCTCAAAGCAGAGAGTTTGAGAAGCTTTGGACGTCCAAGTTGTGACTCTGTGCTATGACAGCTTCCTTCCAAGCAAAGGACCCCTTTTCAAAAGAAACTATCCAGGCTTCAACAAAAGACCATCACTTTCCCGGATCCACGTTGCTCATGAAATTAGGGCAAGTCGAATATCACTCCAAGTTGCTTCTACTGCTGGCCGTACCAAACGACACTGTGGAATTGCCACGGATCTTGGCCACCGCTGTGGTTGCTAGTTGCACTTCGTGTTCAATGTGTCTGCTGTGGCCACGGCCGATGACCACGCTGATGGGTTGTTGTTCCGTTGCTTGTCCAAGGCGCGGAGGGGTGCAGGCAGCAGGCGGGTCAGAGGATTCTTTGATGGGGTTCCCCCCAAAACTACATTGAGGAGGAGTTGGGGTTGAAGAAAGAGACACGCAAAACCCAGAAAAAATCCACCCTAAGGATCACAGGACCCTCCAATACCTTAGCAGGGGTCCAGGTTTTCAAAAATAGCCTGTTTTGAGGGGTCAGGATACTTAGGGCATTATATACTGTAGATATTTCTGATATCTCGGCGCAAAGGGCCGGTCCTTGGTTCGGGCGAAGGCCGGTGGCAAAAAAGGTAGGAAAGTCGTCCTAGGGATACACTAATGCCCTCAAGTCGTGCTGGAATTGATTTCGGGTATCAAACTGTATGGAATTTTTCAGTCCAGCTTGAGCTTGTTTGTTAGCTTTTTTGGTGGACGGCTGTTTGACTCATGCCCAACTCATCCCCTGAATGCTCGCAAGCAAGGCTCTCATGACTGTGCCATTGGCAACCTGAAACTCTTCAAGGTGCCACACGACCCGGCAAGGGGAATTTTGGGCCACAAGAGCTAGGTAGGTTCCTGAGAATTTGAATATATCCAACCCCATCTTCACAAAGGAATTTGGATGAACAAACAGGTCAAGGTTTTTTTTTGGACTCAAAAAACTTGGGGTTGTTTTTAGTTCAAACCCTCAAGACACTTCCATCGACCGGTGGCTTTTATCAATTCTTTTGCGAACATGTTTTTTGGTTGTCATGCAACTATCCTGTTTGCTTATGAGATCTGAGAGTTGTGAAGATTTCTTAAACGCGACTTTGGCACTCCACCTTTCCTGGGGGCTGAAGCCTTGCGACGCTATTTGCTTGCAGGTAAAGTCGAGAAACTGGAGATATGAAGAGTTCAAGAAGTGTATGAGTTTCAAGGATTGGAGTTGTAAAAAAAAGAGAAGCCGCCAAGTCACCGTTTTTTGGGGTGGGGTTGCACTAGTTTCCTTTTTTGCCGGTGAACTTTTTTCTTGTGACTTTTTTTTCTGGGTTGGAAGTCCAATGTCATTGAGGATCATAAGTAGATCAACAGACGTTGCTGACGTTGCTCCCGGTCCCCCTAAAAGAGTTGGACGTCTTTTGAAATCCCATGAAGCCGGTTTTGGATGTTTTTTCTTTTAAATCTGGTTTATCTGGATGTTTCCCCCAAAAATAGGGGGTACCCCCAAAATGGTTTGTTGATAATGGAAAACCTTATCAAAATGGATGATTTGGGAGGAAATCCCCCTATTTTTTGGAAACACCCGAATCTCCTTTTCAGAGAAGTTTATGGCTGTACCGGCTTCAGCTTCTATGATAGCTTTCCTGGAGGTGTAGTTTCGAAAGGATCAAAATATGACGCCTTTTGGCAAGTCGGTAAGTGCAATACATCGTTTTCACCGTGGAGGATAAGAAATTCAACTGCCAACTAAGGTGATAGTAGATTCAGAAGGCTGCGATAGTAGATTCAGAAGGCTGCGACTTCTTACGAGATTTTCACCATTCCTGCAATTCATGGACAACATGCATTTGATTTCCGGTAGTACCCATCCATGGATTTATTAGTCTTTGAACCATTTGGATGTGCAGAGTTTTGTTGATCTTGGCGACTTACACCGGAACAGCAGAAGGGTTAGTTTTTTTTTGAGGGCCTCAGCTGAGGGAGATTTCAGTGGGGGGCTTTCGTTTGGAAGTGTTCCGTGAACACTTGGATCATCAAGACAATGAAGATGTCCTGAATTTAGTTGGGGTTAAAAAAAGACGGGCCTCGAAGTTTAGCGAAAAAAATGAACTGTAAACAGAATTTAGGAGAATCAGAATGGACACATTTCGTGGCGGCAGTCTTAAGTGGTTGTTTGTTTTGCAGTCTTTGCATTCTTTTTATTGCTTGGTTTGGGGTGGTTTTGTGTTTTCGTGTTAGTGGTATTTGGTTTGTTTTTGGCTGTATGGATTCTAATCCAACATGTCTATAGACACAAATATTGCTAGCCTGAGAAAGGATGTGTTGGCACATGTGGGTAAGTTGTTTGGCATCCTTGCGGCGTTTCCGTGAAGTGTTCATGAATGTTCCGAAGATGTCTGATAAGTGGAGATGGCAAACAACACCTTTCCGGGTCATTTGGCTCAAGAAAGCGGCTTTATGCTACAACGAACTCAAAATCACATGATGCTTGAAGAGGTCTTACCGCATGGGATGCTTGAGGGAAGACCTTTCGTAGGACTTGAGTCTAGTGTGTCACTGGCCCTCTGACGGAAGTTTCGTTAGGGAGATTAGCCTTGCCAACGAATGGCCAGTGATGTCGTGAATGCAGTGTAGATCCATCAGTCTTTTCGGAGAAAGAATCTGTCAATCGAGGACTTTGATTCAACTACCGATCAAGGATTTTGAAGACAACTTTTCGTGAGATGTGTGTGTGTTCCGTTTCCTCTCATCCTGTCCACTCATCTACCAAGTAGACAAGAACTTTTGTAAGATCATCGGGGCTGCTGGCCTGTTGCCATATCAATGTAACAGCAATGTATGTTGACCCTCTTCACTGAAAAGGTCAGTTTCGGCATGATTTAGATATAGATGCCCTAATTGCACTCTACATGAATCTATTTATAGTAATTCTAGTAGGAAAGCAGTGAATGCATTGAATGCAGTCAAGGGTGTCAGTGCAGTGTAGATCCATCCGAGTGTTTTGAGAAGGGCAAGAGTTAGTGCAGAGGACTGTGACTGAACTAATGCTTGAAGATTTTGGAGGCAACTTGGTGAGATGCGTGTGTTCCGTTTCTTCTCATCCTGTCCACTCGATCACCAAGTAGACAAGAACTTTTGTAAGATGATCGGGGCTGCTGGCCTGTTACCATGTCAATGTAACAGCAATGCAGGTTGACCCTCTTCACTGAAAAGGTCAGTTTCGGCATAATTTAGATATAGATCCCCTAATTGCACTCTACATGAATCTATCTATAGTAATCCTAGTAGGAAAGCAGTAAATGCATTGAATGCAGTGAATGGCGTCAATGGAATGAAGATCCATCCAATTGTTTTGAGAAGGGCAAGAGTTAGTGCAGAGGACTTTGACAGAACTAATGGTTAAGGCTTTGGAGGCAACTTGGTGAGATGTGTGTGTTTCGTTTCTCATCCTGTCCACTCATCCACCAAGTAGACAAGACCTTTTGCAAGATCATCGGGGCTGCTGGCCGGTTACCATGTCAATGTAACAGCAATGTAGGTTGACCCTCTTCACTGAAAAGGTCAGTTTCGGCATGA